>JAOTQZ010001615.1:8570893-8605021 GCA_026546895.1 Pogonocichla stellata | reverse complement strand
GTCTGTTCCCTCCAGGGCACGATTTGTCTGAGGCTGATGAGAGCAGGGGTAGATTCTGTCGCTGCAGAGCTGATTGAGTGAGCCCAGTGGTGCCAGCACAGTCTGTTCACTTGCTAGTCACCACTAGCAAGAGGAATCCAAATGGACTTGATGCCTCCAGCCAAGGGCTGTTGGCTGCATGGGTGGCAGCCAAACATATGGTGATGCTCTGGGCTGGAGGGACAGGAGCAGCTGGCTGGTGAGGAGCTGCCGCTGGAGGCTCGTGCTCACTCTCTCATTTCCTCTCTGCTTGTTGTACTGATGTCCAAAAATATTCACATCCTCCCCACACCCTGGGGCTCTTGCTGAGCTATACCCTGGGGGCTCTTACTGAGCTGCCTAGGTAGAAAACAAATTCTGGAAAAAGCCCAGCTTGTAAATTGGGGAGTGAAGGGTGAGATCTGGCATCTTTTTTTTGACTGAGTGCATTGCCCTCAATAATGGTCTTTTTCACTGAAAGCAGCAACGCTGTTATTATCCCTCTATGGAGTCGGTAGGAAATAAATGAAAGCCCATCTGACTTTAGAAATGAAAATTGATTCCTTCAATTTGGAGACAGCTTGTGCTCTTTCCATTCCTCTTGGAAGCTGAACACACAGAAACTGCTGCGAAAATTAGGATGATGTTACAAGGGGATCAGAAACAACTCTTGTAAATATCAACAGGAGGGGAAGCACAAACAAACATGAGTACAAAAGACTGTGTCTGTTTGGTTGTGCTGGGGGTAAATCTTGAACAAGAGAGAGGAATGTCACCCAGCTAGAGGGTGCATGGGAAAATATTTCAGCTCTAGTTGTCTTGAGAGAGTTGTTCTGCAGTATGTTCCCAGACAATTTACAGAGAGCTACTTATATACATTACATGTTTGAAAGAGTGTTTTTGGGCAATTTAGTTAAATGTTGAGCCTGGGACTCATTTTACAACACCAGTGAAATTAGCTAAGTTATGATAGATTGCTGCTATTGTTTTTTTAGAAGTAATATTATATGTTTAGCAGAATTACACAGTTCATTGATATCTCCCCATGAAGCATAATTTGAAGGAATGATACCTAAAAGTAGAAATAAAGAACAGACAGAAGTATCTCTCCAAGTATTTGTAAATGTGAGGGAGTTTGGAGACAACATTACCATCCTTTCTGTTTTACCTCAGGCTTCAGAATACTTGTTTCAGAAGAGATTATCCATGAGATAGAGATTCCAGTTGCAACACAGCTATAATTATTTTTCCAGTCTTATTCCAACCTTCTTGAGGGTGGTGGTCTGGTCATGGCCCTCTGGCAGGGCTCCATGCACCTCCCAGTGATTCTCTCTAGAGGTTTAGGAAAATCATCTGTGACCCACAAGGAGTTTTACCACTTTGAAAAAGTCTCAGTAATTTAAGTATCTAGAAAAAATTGCATTTATTAGGTTATTTTAGCAAGCTTAGTTAGGTACAATTTTCTGGGGTGTCCTAAAGCTCCAGGATCAGTTAACATGCAAGTCACTCCTATCCAGCACTGGAGTGCTGTGAGGTCAAATCACTCAATATTTATGTTGTTTAATCCACTGGGCAAATAACCTAGAATATATATATCACTAGGACTCAAATGTATTTTATAACACAAAATGAAATTCAAGAAAATACTTATCTTCAATCCGTTTAGGTAAGAGGATTGTTCTCTCTAAATTATTTTTGATGCATTTTGTTGGAATGGAGCTGGGGAGTTTTGTTTGTTTTTGTGGTGTTTTAAGAAGATTGATGCAGAGTATGTTAAATACTAAAAATAAAATCAGAAGAACTTATGTTGCAGGAAAATTGAATTGGCTGCAGGACAAACAAATTATGACTGAATACAAAAATGTTTAAAGTGGTTTTCATAAAGTGAACATCAATACTGAGCTACTCTGGATGTTTTCTTAATTTTACAAAAAGGATCTTTTTTCAAATGTGCTTACTTTGAGAGATTCAGTGAGGGAATACAGTGGTTATTTAAACATGAGTGTATGTAGGAGTGTGTTACTCTGTCTCAGTACAACAAGATCAGCCCCTGCAAAAACTGTTTTGCAGAGAGCTACAGCCAATTACATCAGAAAATACAATGGGTTCATTATTTATGATGATGCTAACACCAGAAGATAAGCAGATATCTTTCTTGCCCTTTCAGAATGGTGTGTATATATATATATATATGTATATATGTATGCATGTATGTATAGTTCAATCATTTCAAGTGGCATATGGAAAATAATATCCCAGCAGGAGATAAAATAAGAATATTTGTAAAATCATTCATTTAACAAGCAATTATTAAATTCCCATGTTTCTAGAGAGATTTTTAAGAAGTAATCCAGTTTTTACAGCTAAGAGCTGATACAGACATAGGGAAGTTCACATAACTGGACACCATTCATGTATGAACATTACTTTCTACTCCAAACCATACCTGAAACAGGGTGAGAAGCACTTTCAACAGAATTGTCTGGGAGATTAAGTAGTTCTGCCATATTAATGGCAAAGACACAACAAAATTTAAGACAGTTTAGGCTAAGCAATGTCACTGGTAGTGGAAACTGTAGCATATTATCTCTTACAGCTTTTTTGGGAAAAAACCAAAATTTTCACTCAACTTGTGTTTTTAATGAAGTAATTTGATATTTTTGGACTGGCATTTACCAGCAAAAGCTTGCCAAATGCAGTATGAACTCCAGGGTGGACAAATATCTTCTTTTTAAAGAAAAAGTATTTTGTGAAATAGGGCAGAGTCTGCTATAGCTCAAAGAAAACCACACATTGATATCTATGAGAGTTTAGTGCTATAAGACTCTGTCTTGGCTGGTTTGATGACAGAATATTTTTTTTCTGATGGATTTTGAAAGTGCTTAGTAATTTTGAACAATGAGCATACGTTTAACGTAGCTCTTCACATACCTGGATTTTAGTTCCCTCCTTTTCTCTTTTTTCTACTCAGATACAGTTTATAAAAAACTATGTGGCTCCCTAACCCCAAACCCTCAAATGTTTTGTCTCCGATCTACAATAGTAAAAGCAAAGGTTGAGGGTCAATGAGGGGGATGAAATTCAAGGTGAAATTCAAGAACATCTTTAACAAGGAAAATCGTACCTGGTTTACTGAACATGAAACCTGAAACCATGAAAACATGATCTCCAAAGTATTACAAATGGAAAATCCACATCTCCATCTTACTTTCAATCTGAATTTGTTTTTAAACAAGTATGTTCCTTGATGTGGAGCATGATTAAGAGAATATTGGAGGACCAGCACCATGGAACAGGATCACAGCCAAGAGCCTTAGCAGCCATGGATTACAAGAACTTGTTAGGAGACAGGAGCAGCATCAGGAGGAGTGTAGTATCCTCATGGTAAGTCCTGTACTACTCAGAGTGAAAGTAATTTTGTGGTTCTCTCTGTGTGTTTGTTTAGCTGGAGGCAGTTGGGAACTGAAGTGATGAGTAACAGAGATGCATGTTTAAATTTAAATGAAGGCTTCAGTTTAAATTAGGATTCCGGGACTTGCAAGAAAGTTCTGTAAGAATTAGGAATTTGGAGGAAATGCAAAACTGCAAAAGGCAGTAAAATAAATGACAGAGTCATTAAAAAATAAGAAAAAAAGAAATAAAATAGCAGAAATTAAAGAGCAGAACACTGGTTTTAGCCCAGAAACTGGCAAGGAGCTCTGCATAAGCAGCTCATCCAGCTCCTGCAAAGCATAACAAGATGGAAATTATAGGCAGAAAATACTTATTACGTTATGCAGGCCGCTTTCCAGTGCTGGCAGAGAAGGAAAGAAGTGGAAAGTACATCTTGTGTCACTCTCATGTCCCCGCTGGCTATATTGGGAAACGGCACGAATAAACTCTGCAGGGAGCCACACCCAGTCCCTTCCAGCCAGAGGCAGCTAAACAGAGTCTGAAATGCTGGGAACTGGGAGGGACAACCTGGGGATGCTCACACAGGTGGGAAACCCCTTTACTTTGTGACTTGCAGTGCTTACACTGAATCTACCTGCATGGGAAGTGGCCAAATGCTGAGATGATGATCTGGTTTGCTGTAAGAGCTGTTTGTTCTCTCTTTGTGCTCATGCACCAAACCCTTCCCTTCTTCCCTGGGGCTGTACTTCCCTGGGCCATGGATAATTTCTGATGGCCAGAATACCCTCCAACAGGATACTTGTCAGCAATTTGGAAATTTTGCAAATAAATTCAACCAAACCAAACCAAACCAAACCAAACCAAACCAAACCAAACCAAACCAAACCAAACCAAAAACCCATTAAAACAAACGAACAAACAAAAATCACGGGACTCTTCTGACCTAGTCAGAAAATTGTAAAAGAGATTTGAGAGTTTCATTGGAAAGGGGGAAAGTCCCTTTGACTCACCTCAAGCAGCTGACAGCTAAAAATAATAGTTTTAAACTAAATGAGATCTGCCTCTCTTTCCCACTTTGTTTGCTGTTCAGCTCTGTGCTTTTTTTTTTTATTTTTTTATTCTGGTTTTGAAGTTAAATTCCTGTAACCACTATCACCAAAGCCAGATCACATGTGTAGCAATTCAAGACTGAGTAATTTTGTGAGCCTTTTTCAATCACTCAACTACAGGCCTAACTACAGCTTCCAGAAAAGAAGTGTTTTCATTTCTTTTTTGTTTCCCTGTTGAAATTTGCTCAAGTAATTTTTTTTGATTGCATGTTTTTAAATATGTTGGCAGAATACTCTGAAACCACCTGACTGGGCTTTTGATTTGTTCAATTTTTTGCAAGCACAGTTATACTTACACTCCCCTTCTGTTTGCTGAAGATGGTTGCTAATGTGACAAAATAAAATGCAGTCCCAAGCAGCCAGTCAGACGTTACTGTAAATGACATGGGGTATGCCTGTTTGAGTAGGACAAAGAAACAGACACAAAAAATATTTTAAAACATAAATTATTCATCTTAGCATGTGAAAGGTATGAATTGAACTAATTATCAACTTTAAAAGTCAAGGAATTTTTTATTTTTTTTTTAAGAAATACTCTGGCATCTTGAAATCTGAAGCAGTGGGTTAAGGAAATTAGTCGTTAAGGAAGCCAAACTGTGTTGGAGTCTACTTTTAATGGCAAAAATATTCTGCTCTTCTCCAAGACTCCAGTCAGAAAATGTTTTTTAATTGTTACCATACGATGTCTGGGAGATCTGAGAGTCACCAGCTTATGAGGAAGTGTGGGTGTGATCTTTGTGGTGTCAAAACTGCTGCGTCCTTTGAAGTCACAATCACTGAGCAGATTTACATCAGCTATAATATCTTGCCAAATTGATGAACTGATTATTGCTGTGTTTTGGAGAAGAACGGCCTTTGATCCCAGGTACTTTTAGATGAAGGGACAGTTCAGTGCATTGCTCAGAGGTTTATGCTCTACCAGGGCTTTCCTGTGCAAAGTGGGGGGAGTTGGAATGAGATGATCTCCAGGGTCCCTTCCAAGCCAGGCCATTCTGTGATCTCAGGGGAGGTTTGTACTGGTGCCTGAAGTAGCTTGCTGCTCACAGTCTGATGGGGATATTCTTGGTTGCCTTCTTGACTTCAGGGGATGAGAAGCTGCCCTTAGCCTTAGCCTTGAGTAGTGATGAGCAGAGACTTTTTTGGTATCTTTTTTGTCAGTTTGGGTTCGCTATTCTGGCTGTATCTTCTCCAGCTGAGGAGCTGAAAAGCCTTTGCCTTAGACTAAACACTGCTCAGCCACAGCTAAAACATCAGTGTGTTATCAGCATTGTGCTCATCCAGAGTCTTAAACACAGCACACTGTACCAGATACTAGGAAAAAGATTCACTATTCCAGCCAAAACTAGGACAGACTGTTCTCGTTCTTGGGATAAGAAACCCCCATAATGGAAACCCCAAGCCAAAAGAAATCTCTACTCAACATACATATGTAAAATTGCTATTAAAAGAAATGTTTAATATTAGAGTGTTCTAAAAAAGAAATATCATATTGCATTTTTTTTTCTTACTTTTACTCTGATTCTTCCTGGGCCCAGTTTAGGAATCCTAATGAGGAAAGGGGAGAAGACGGGAAAATAGGGGATGGGTGTAAATACTCTCACACTTACATGATGAAAGACGGTTAAAATAAATGCTAATCAGCTATCACTTTTTCTTTATATTAACTTGTAATTATATCTTCCTTTATCATTTGAGAAATAGGGTGATTTTTTTTTTTAACCTGTAAAACATGAGTTAGAATTTTTAACTATGAAATTAGAAATTAAACTGAGTAAGTATTGTGGCTTCAATCTAGTTAAGCTCTCTGTGAATATTCAACAATAAGACACTAAAGTTAATTTAGTTATTTACTACCAGATCATAACATGTTTTTATACCTATCAATTTCTTTCCCAAAAGATTACCAATTGGCTTATTACACAGAGGTAGATAAAGGTCAAGCAAAATAAAAATGAGATGGACTGTATGGCAGAGAAATATATAGATATGAATCAGGCTAATAGGACTGGTGTTAGACATATACTGCTAGAAAGATTGATACTCACCATCATATAAATTGGATAATATTTTAAGTAAATGCAATATTAGCAGAAACTGGCAAACAAGTTGGGGAAAAATATGAATGGTATAAAATTTTTATGCTTATTTTCATAGGCAGTCACGCACCAAACCAGTTTCTCTTAGGGAGAATGTGTTCTGAGAGAATTGAAAATGGAATGTGAGAGAGGGATAAGTGGTCCACTTTTTTTTTCAACTTTTTTTTGTACATGTACATTTTTTTGTCATTTAGTGTTTGTCTGTGCTCTGAAGCATCTAAGTATGTAATAAAATTCAGTGACATACAGAAGTTTTTTTTCAGTGAAAAAAAATAATATTTAAAATTTCAAAACACTTCGAATTATAAAAGCTGTTAAAATTGTGTTATATTTTCATTATTTTTATAAAAGGAAAATAACATTATTGACATATATTTCTGATAAAAATCCTGTAAATGTATGCATTATTTGCATATTTTGAAACAAAATCTAAAGTTAAATCAGAATAGACAAAGACTTTTATTTGATGACTTGTAATATAGAACCAAGAATACCTTATTTTTTTTCTGGCAAATAAAATACTTCTTTTTTTCATGATTACATTCATTATACTATACCCTATTCCATTATAATCTGCATGAGGCTTTCATATATAATGTATTTAAAAATAAACTTATTGTTTTTACTGTCTGTTATCTTCTTACTATTCACATTAACAGTTGGGCTCAAAGATCTTAGAGCTTTTTTCCAAGCTAGAGAAATATTTCTAAAAAAGTGTCTGTGCTTTCTGACATAATGTCAGCATGTTTGTGACAGCAAGTCCAGCTGCTTAATTGTATATTGCTGGAGAGAAATAATTTTATTAGTTTTCAAAGAGGCATAGTATCATTTGAAAGAAAACAAACCACTCGATTTGCATTGTCTGTTTCAAATTTTTTATTTTTATTGGAAGGTCAGCATCCTCAACCAAGTGTGAATACAAATGAAAGAAAATTTATGTACAAATCATTATGGACTACTAATTGAATTATGAGAAATGATTGCTCTTAATTTCTGTTTGAGGAAACCATCCTGGCTACCTGATGGGAGGGGGAGATAAAGTTCTGTCCATTTGAGGTGTCAATGAGCTATTGACATTCTACATAAGTCTTGCTCTTGTAAGCTTAATCCTGCTCAAACTAAAGCCTAAACACAAGCAAAGAACATCTGCAAACTCTCCACTACCCCTTGCATACTCACCAGCATGTAAACAGAGCCTGTGAAATGATAGCAAAGGAATGTGAACTACAATTAATCTGTCTTCACAAAGTCCATTTATAAATTATTGTAGCTAATCCTCCCTCTATTTTTAGACAGGGAAGGAAAAGCTGGCCCTACAACATATCCAGACATTCAACAGCTACGAGGGGCCCATTGGGGGAAAAAACACACAAAAACCCAAGAGTTCTGAGAAACCTGCTCATGATGCTACTCATCACTGTGCTCATTCTAGATCTTCAGGTTTGTGCTAAATACAGCAAGTTCAACATGAGTATTAAACTGAAAATCAAGACCAGAGCTTCTGGTCTTGTCTATCTATACATGTGGCATCGTTATTCCATAATGAAGTAAAAACCAGACTAACACAGGTACAATCAGGTCTGCTTTTCATGAGAAGAAGGGAGATGATCATGGTCATGGCAACTATATTATGTGCTAATTATCACTTGAGGCAGACCCTCTTAAAAGTAGGCTGCTTGTCCACTGAAATATGTTTAAAATAAACCCTGCATTTACAATCCTTTCAGAAACCAACGAGTATTTGAATTGGTATATGAGGCTTAAAAAGACAAAAAAACCCCAAAACAGCAATCACACATTATCACAGAACCACAGAATATGCTGTGCTGCAAGGGACCCACAGGATCATTGAATCTGACCCTTAGCTCTGCTCAACACCACACCCAAGAGTCACACCATGTGCCTGAGAGTTTTGTCCAAGTATTTGAACTCTCTCCTCCTTCTCCTTCTCTCTCCCAGACTGGCTTTCTTTTTGGGTGTTTTTTTCTGGTGTCACATAAGTGAGCCCTTCTGTATTTTCAATTTTTAGTGATTCTGAGGATATCTGGGGGACTAAATCTTTAGCACTATTGTTAGTTATTTTTTTTGTGTTTCAGCAGCGTCTAGACATCCCAGTGTGAACTAAAATCCCACTGTGAAATAGGCAATGCAAACACATGATAAAAACAAACTCATGCAGCTTGGCAGGAAGTAGATAGAAACAGGTAGTCTTTGGGCCAAGGGTAGTGTGGGCAAAAGACAGCTCTAGCTGATGAGGAAGCTTGTAACCTGTCTTTGTGTATTTACAAGGTCTTCAGGACTAAGATGTGCAGATTTATATTGATGTATTCCCCAGTTCATTTACAATTTTGCAGTGTATCCACCTTCAATTCACCCCGGTAGAGCCCATATTTTCAGTATTTTAGCTTATATGAGTCAGGTTTCATCTCTGCATTCTAAGTCATATTTGAATTTATTGGAGATAAATGATGGAAAGATTTGCCATTTTGATACAAGGTAGATGAGAATCTATCAATACCAGAACTACTCATGAGTAAGATGGAATTTTGACAGAAAGCAGAAATCCGAGGCTGGCTAATTAGAAAAAAAATTGATCTGAAATTTAAAATGAGAATGTTTGATTCCACTATTGCAAATGGTGTTCAGAGCCAAGGCATTTGCTAACAGTGCACTTCAAAAGGTTTAGTGGCTTACACTTTTTCTTACACCAAAAAAATCTTATCTACTCAGGACAATGCAGACACTTGTGGGCTGCTCTACAAACTGGATCCTGATAATGCACCTCATTGGGAAAATCCTTGCAACGCTTTGGAGGATGAATGCAAATAAATATTGCTGTATTACTTATTAATTATTGTTTTCCATATTATGCTTAGACTAACAGCCAGTGGACTCACAAGAACATTAAACAGGTGATTATGAACTTAGCAAATTTGAATTAGACTTTTAACTCCTATCAAATTTTCTTGAGCTTTTCTGAAGAGATTCTTAATCAAAATGCTGCAATCAACTTATGATCTAAACATCCAAAATATGACTGAGCGTAACAACTCTTCCAGAGAGAAAAGTTAATGGATTTTCAGCCAACATCACCAACAACCTGCATCTTTGTCATGACTAGTGACTTTGTATCATCTTTATTCAAACAAACTATTGGAAGCCGTTTGTTTTCAAAGCTTGCATTAACAGTGAACCTGAAATATTTGAGAAAATTAGGTTTTCAAGGCTTAATACCACAAGCACAGAAGGAATTTTATTGGCATGGAATAACTTAATTAGCATGAGAAATTATACTGAATGAACTTAGGTAGGAAGGCAACATGAATGTCAGTCCTAATGTTCGATATCTATAATTTAAGTAGAAAGTATGTATTTTATAAGTGTAAAAATCGTATTCTTTTAGATGAAATTATCATAGGAATAAAGATAATGTATGTTTGGAAAATCGAAATCTGAATAACTTACAATAAGCCCAAAAATACTATTTTCTGATGAAAGTAGGTTAACTTCTGTGTAATAGTTAGAATTCCTTTGGAATGCGTAGAGTAGTTCAGAGGGTCAAAACCCAAAGGTGCAAAAACTTTTATGGACACTGAGGGCATGAGCCTGCCTTTAAAATGGGGATGGTGACCCCATTTCCTATGCAACTAAGTCGTAAGATGCATCCATTATGTTTTCATTTAAGCAAAGATGCAAAGTTTTCTGGCTAGAAGCAGCACTATGGATGATACCAATCAAGTGGAATAAATTTCTTACTTTACATGTAATCAATATAATGTTTTTCAAAATTTATCCTCGTTCAATCTGTCCTAAGGATGTACACCCTAAGATGGATGTTGATTTTACAAATACATTTTTTAATTTCTATGGACGGATAAAAGAATCAATTCTTTAGTAAAGCTGCTGAAACACTGTAGTCTGTGAGTGGTGAGGCATGAATAACTGTGTGAAACTACAGGAGGGAAGCATTTGCCTTTTTTTTCCTCTCTTGCCTGCTTTATGGTTTGTAAATGATAAATGAAATTTACTGGCAATACCCTGCAGTAATATTTCAAATTATGTTACAGAATACACTGTGAAAAGTACTGAGTTATAGCACAACCAAAGCAAAAGGCCCTAATTTTTTTTCTTTCTGGAAAAGTGTGCTGTGTTAGAGCATTTGTCACCCAGTTTCACTATTACAGGATGCCACAATGCGTCAACTTCCATGGGCTGAAATATTTGATTTAATTTAAATAACTTTAAAATTATGGCCACTATTAATATTGAGACTTAGGAATTCAGCAAAGTTAAATGCCAGTTTTACAGTGTGACTCTGGGCAGTGGTGGGTGCCCCATCAGCCCCAAAAGCAAGGCAGGAGAGAGGAGCTGGAGTGGCCCATCCCTGTGGCATTACCCCTTGCCCCCTCCCATGATGGAAAATCTTCGTGGGCGCATTTTTATGATGTTTCATTTGTTAATGTCGTTGAATGATGAAAAAAACAAGATGAAAAAGACATTACCCTAAGCCAGGGCCGTGGGTAGTGCCTACAGTGTCCTTTCAGCCCTTTGAAGCAGGATCCTTTTGTTGGCTCGGGTGAGTGGCGGCTCTTTAACATTCTGAACCTGCTGTGGCTGCTGGGGCAGTTCATCACCAAAGAATAGAAAAGGGCCTCTGGCATATCAAATAAAAAAAAAAAAAATAAAAAAAAAAAGGGAGGGGGGAGGAAAGGAGGACAGAGAAAGTGCCCAGCACACAGACCGCGCATTGTGCTCGCAGGGTTTCGAGAGCCTGCCGTTAGGTATATTTCATAATGTGAAAAGACAGACCAATTTTGGCCCCCTCGCCTGGTGGGATCAGTGCTGTCACTGCCATTTATTTTCAATCCCCCATGATTTCTGTATTGCCAACAACCCTTTTTGCATAAAAATGAACCATAAAGGCAGTCAAAACACCTGCTTTGCTGACAGCCCCGATTAAAGCTTTGATTTATCCCCCAAAGTGTGAGCTGATCTGCTGTTCCTGGGGCCTGGCTGGTGTGTAATTCATCGGGGGCTGAAGGTCTCCTTTCTGTATCCCCAGCTTCAGCTGTGGGCTCCTTTTGTACCTGCTTGAGAGCTGGGCTAACTCTGAGAACACCCACCCCAGCTGGAGGCTGGGAGTTTTCCGTCCCTACTTGGTCCATTTTATTAAGTGACAGTAAATTACAGGACTAATTGGAGAGGCCCCCAAGAGCAGGACTGCGTGGCCCCACTCCCACTGTGGCTCTGGGGAGCAGCTATTCCAGATGGAAAGGAATAGTGCTGGTTGCTCCCACTTCATGCTTTCCCATCACTGAAAGGATTGACATTTGACGTGGAAATTTTAGGTCGTGTGGGAGCCCCTTCTTTATAGCCAAGTTTTGTTCTGTGGTCTTAAACCCTCGTTTCAGGGACTGCAGTGCACAGTGAATTTCTCCCCAGGCTGAAAAACAGCACAGCATGTGGGAGTGAGCCTTTCAAGCTCTTTTGGGGCCATTGGGTGGGAAAGTTAAAAAGCTTTATCACTGTAAGTGTAAAAATAGGTATTTCTTAAACCTTCTGGAAGGTTAAATTGGGTCAGAGTTCTTTTTTTTTCAAAAAGCTAGCTTGTATCCTGTGTATGAATCCCTCCCTGCCCCCACCCCCCCAAATAAATAAAAGCAAACAGAAAACCAAACCTCAGCCTCTAAAATACTTAAGACAAAATTGCCTTGTGAGTATATTTGACTTATGCACCATCATTGATCCATTAAACCACTAAGCTGTTATAAGAGTGCAGAGCATGGTATAAAAGAAGGCTGAGCAAATCCTTGCATGTGGACCAACGCTCAGAAATTTCCCAAAGTGAGATTTCTTTTATTTGAAATGTACTTTTTCACTGAAATGAAAACATTCTGAGGAAAAAAAAAAAAATCTGTATTATTTATAAATTAAACAGGAGTAAACACGATTATTTAAATTCCAGCTCTTTGTTCTGAAACAAGACTTGGTTTTGAAATGTTGATTAAGTCAACACATAATCTAACACGGTACATATGCAATATGACGTTTTCTTAAGATCAAAAAGCTTTTTCATTTGACCAGGTGTACATTGGAAAAAAAGAAAGCATCAGGAGAGACTGAAAAAGCTCTGTGAAATTAAGCCAAATCTATAATAATAATTCCCTGTTAAAAAAAAAGAAGTCAATTTCCTATTGCTGAATTGCTGGGAACTGGAGCACTAATTTAAAAATAGCTTTACTATAAATTCTTTAAATGATAGAAATAAATGCAAAATTTACATTTGCAGTTGATTTAGCACTTGGCATAAGTCTAAACTGCAGTCAGATTTCCTGACTGTTTGGAATGTAAAGTAATGGGACAGTTGAATTTGTGCTGTGAAGTTGAGCAGATCTGAGCCTTGGCAGCACAAGGGCTGTGGTGAAGTTGCAGAATTCCAGAGCACCAGAGCATTCTGTGTTCAGGTGAGATAGGCATGAGCTTGTCCTTGCCTGGGTGATTTTCTTGCACAAGATGGGGATGTGGGCACAGGGTGGGCAGGATCCAACCAGCCTCAGCTAAATGTTGGCAGAGGTCAAGAAGAGCTGCCTATTTAACCCTGAAAGTCTGGTTTGGGATCTCTAGGTGCTTGGAAGTGTGTCTAAAGCAATCTCAATGCATAAAAATTGAGAGCTTTGCAAAACCTGTCACATCTTAGGTCTGCAATAGCATCTAGATGGATGTGGGGTTGTACAGAGCCATCAGAGAACACAGCTGCAGAAGTTTTTAATGTTAAAGAAACTTCATCTGGTGGCAGAGGGAAGGAAAGGCACTAAAACATCTGCTTATTCTTTGTCTATCATTGCCTTTCTCAGTCTTGGTTTACCCACCCCACACTATTTCCCTGCTTAGGCTGGCATGTGTTTTACAATCCTTCATACAATAAATGTAATTCTTGATTTTAAGGCTGGAAAATGTCTTGCATCTGATATTCTTTTAAATAAAGCAAAACCTCTTTAAGAAAATCTGAAGCAATTCATGACAAAAATAAAATTCCTGAATAATTTTGCTGACATAAATACTGCTTTTCGTCGGAAGGAAAAAAAAAAAAAAAAATCAAAGGTCAGAAACAAAGCCAAACTAATTTTGCTTTGTTTGTACAAAGGAGGAGACATTTTGCATGAGAATGGTCAGTCCTGATTTTTGCCTAGTGCGTATGAGCTTATCAGTCTTGACATTAGTTTTAGTTCCTGCTGGAGGGAAAACTTTCAGTCACCTAGGACTAGCTAATGCAGATTTGAAGAAAAGACACACTTACTATGAAATGCTGACTTTTTTTCATTTATACAGAGCATATAAGAATTTTTTCATGTCTCCCCCATCCATACCTGCACCTGTCCCATACAACCTTTCACACTGACCATTCTTTGCTCCCTCCAACTTATTTTGCTTCTGTGAATGAGAATTAAGTGCCTTACTCCTAAACTTTCATTTCCATGTACTTTCTCTCTTGTATTGAATGTATTTTATATATATATATATATATATATATATAAACATGTCTCACAAAGCCTGTAAAACTCTAATTCACATTAGAACAATTCTCTCTTAAGAAATTCAGAGATGTTTAAGATATTGCAAAACCATATGAGAATGTCAGTTCCTCTTTTGTTCATCATATCAAATTCAGTGGCATCAGAAAAAATAATACTGAATCCCAATAAAGTATTCCTAATGGAGATAAAGATTAATTATACAGATTAAAACCTGAGTCCACCACCCCTGTGTTGCTCTGCACTGGTGTTGACATAGGATGGCATGTCCTGATGGAGATTTGAGGGAGCAAGAGAGGTGGAGCTGTGGATGTTGTGAGGCAGAGGAAATACACTGGAAAAGGGCTCAGGCAGGAATTCTTACTCCATAGTCTCAGTAATGGCAGTAGTAAGATGATTTAAAGCAACTTTATCCACAGCTTAAATCATCTCTAACTTTTGAATTTTCAGCATCAGAGGTGCAAGAGCTGAACAGCTTTGAATATCTTCTAAAGAGAAGCCATGAATGTCCTTTTGTTAATCAGCACATTACTGTCCTCTACATGTGTTTGTTGATGCACACATCCTCTCATAACCTACTCCCTACACCCTACTCATAACCTAAAATAACTTTTAAAAATGTCAGCCCTGGATTAAATTTGTTTATTCTGCCTGGCCCTGATTGCCATTTCTCAAATGAATCCAGCCTCAACTCAGTCCTTATCTTGTATACAGTTTCTCCAGAGAGGGCATGACCATTGCTCCCTGCTGTACCTAAAAACCAGAAGGAAACAACCAGCATCTGACTGTAGTTTAACTGCACAACATCTAATTACTGTGCAACATAACCAGTTCTCATTTATTTGACTGCCTTCTAAGGGATGTTGGAAAACTAGGCAAAATACTCATCTGACTCCTGGTGTGCCAGAAGAAAGAAATATTTTGCAGGTACAAGACCAATAGTTCTGTCTTTTCCTTGCTATGCCTTATCAAGCCTTCCTTCAGAAGGAAGTCTTCCTTTTAAAGGCTGCTTTCCTTACTCATGTGTTATACCTTGAAGGTTCTCACAGTAGTGTTCTTTATAAAGAAATAGTAATGGCTGTTATTAACTACACAGTAAAAAAAAAAATGTAGGTCTGAGTAAACTCTGTCCAACAAAATGAAGGAAAATTTTCAGAGGTAAATCTCCAAGCAGAGAGATTGGCAACCCTGAAAAAGATTTGCAGCCAAATCTCTTTAGGTTGAGGTAGGCACAGGAGAAGGAGCTCAATGAAATTTTGGCAAATATCCGCAGCTTAGCTGTGATTGAAAAAAGAAATGAAAAGCAAAATAGAAAAGAAACCTATACCTATTATTACAGACATTTAAATACATATTTTATGGTATTATAGATCAGATTTAAAGTATTTTTCTGGCAAATGCTTAGTTTTACTTTTTGGAGTAAGTTCCCCTTTATAAAACAAAATTACTTTATTATACAAACCAGAGCAGCTTTATGAATTTTAGATCACCCATAGCACATATAGCAAATTTTAGATGTTAGGCACAACTGGTTTGAATAAAAAATTTACTTCTCTTTTTTGTCTTTAAAATGTTACTTAGCCAAAAAGATATTTTAATAAATGCATAAAACATGTTCATCAAAATGCAAAATTAATAGAGTGCATATTTCCTTGCAGATACTTTTGTAATTGGTTTTGCCAAGGGTAGTTTAGTTCAGATGCAATCCCTGTTTGTTAACTGAGGGCCTATTCATTATATTTTATATAATTTCACTGTATTTTCTATGTCATGTATTATTCATACTGTAAAATTTTAATTTTAGCCTTATTACAAAATGGTTTTATTTATTACTATATGCAATCTAGACTCATATGGAAAAGGACAGGACCAACTTGCAGTAACAAAACATGAACTTGACCTCACAGGGATGTATCATTTTCCAGCTGCTTGAGCTAGACCAGAATAAAAAACTTTGTAAAAAACACAAATATTGTGTTGCTCACAAACACTCAGAACCAAAGGCTGGGTACCACCCTGGGGTTTTGTTGCTCAAGGCTTTACCTCTGGCTTGGTTTTTTCACACTTGTGCAGTGTGCAGAACTCCAACTCTGCACTGTGACCTAGGAGAGTCAGTGAGACTTCTCACAACACACTCATGAGGAGCAATCTCTCCTGGGAGTAGAATCCAAACCAATCCTGGCTAAATGTAGGCATTTAGGGATTCTGTGCCTGTCCAGAAAGCCAGCCCTGGGAGGACAGCATGCCAGAGAAATATTGCTCTACAGCATGCTAGAGAAACATTGCTCATCAACCATGTCTAGAAACATGTCTAGAAACAAAGGAAAAAAAGAGACCTGTATTGTACAGCACTAGAGGTGTATCTCCTTGTCAAAATGAAAAAGATTTTTTTTTTTTTTAAGGAAGAAATGGCTAAAAAAATGAGAGTGGACTGCTTTCAAGTATAAACAGAAAACTTAACAGCCTGGCAATTTTTTCTTTTCTTATTTGAAATACTCTCATGTTTCTCAACAGTACCACATAATCTGTGCAACAATAACTCAGAGATCTGTTATAAAAAGGTTTATACATACAGTCAGAGTGGACTACTTTCTTTCCAGGGATTCTGGTAGCTGCCAGTCACAGTTACCTCAGATAATGCCTGACTGGGCTCAGTGAGTTCCCACTTGACAAGACCTTTCCTAGGACAGACATAACCAGAGAAAAAATGTATTCAAGCTGTGGGTATGGACACCTCCTTTTACTGACAAGTGGGTGCTTATATTAAAAGTATAAAATTGAAGAGTGATGAATCATAGGATCACTAAGTTGGAAGGGACCCTTAAAGAACATCTATTTCCAACCCCTTGCTGTGGGTAGGGACAGCTTGCATAGACCAGGTTGCTCAAAATCTGAAAGTCTCTAGGATCGGACACACCCTGGAATTGCAAACAAAGGAATTGGCAAAAATTAAAGTAACTGTAACAAAGCTTGAGTTTATAAAGGTTAAGTGTTTAGCTTTGGTTAGTTTGAAATTATTTCTCTGCATATACCTAAGGTGACTCACCTTTAATACTTACTTTTAGAATCTTCCATTGATTTTACTGCTGAAAGTTACAGCCAAAAGCAGAAAAAGAGCATTATAAAAATGTTTCAGAGCAACATGGCCTTCTGTCACACCATGTTTTGAGTCTGCATTTCTAACTTTTAAAGCTTGAAGGGAACAGCAGGACATCAGTAGTTCCTGCTCTCTAATTAAACACTGATGACTCTGCCTACAATTTTATTTTAAACAAAAATGCTTGCTGTAACAACAAATTAACAGCAAAGAAATCGTGTTTGTTTTCCCAGTTGGTTCAGAATACGCCAATGGATCCAACACAGGCTTATAAATTCCTTTGATGGTTTTGCTCACAGTCTTGAGAGACTTGCCCCCCAAATCTGATTTTATATTCATATATCCTAAGTAAGCTGCATATATCAAGGAACCAGGTACTGTATGTTCTCTCTGCTTACAAATTGCTCATCTTCTTCTACAGAGAACAGAAATGTAACTTGAGTTAACTTTTTAAAGTCAAAAGGTGTTTTGAAAGCCAAGTATTCTTCAGGTTAGCTATACTTACATTTTGACATTTTATCTCCCTTACTACATAAATCTGCTTTTGGATATATATAAAGAATCCACCTATCAATGCTCCAGGCTAGTTCATCTATCTTGTTCTATCTCCTTGTCTACAGTCATTCTATGTTTTGTTGAAGACCAGACCAGACTCCTAAGCAACATCAGGTTTGTTCATCTTTTAGATTGGTGTTATTTATTGGATGCTTATTCTGGCCATGTCAAAGAGGATAAAGAACTATTTGAGATACTTTCCCCTATTCCTTAAAGATAATTAGATTTAAAAAAAAGAAAAAAAAGCACAAAAGAAAATGTTCCTTATAACAAACATTTACTTAGAAATCTAAGGCTCTCAGGAGAGATGAATGCTTTTCTGTGACATGCTCTTTAATATTATCAAGTCAAACTCAAGCAATTTTTCAGCACTTGTACTTGTCTTTGAATAACAACTACTCCTGCTTATGTAAAAAAATCTGGTGTGTTTGAGAATGTGTCTTTTGCTCTAAGTTTCTTAGTTGGCCAAAATAAGTATCTACTCTTTAATACTAAAATTGCATTTACCAACAAGAAATACTCGAATTGTAAAAATTTTCCGTGACAATCTTTATCACAACTCCCATCCAAATTTTTAAGGTCTAACATTAAATTTCTTTTTTTGCACTTGGCTGCATCTTGCAAACAGTTAATGTAACCAATGTTACACAACAAAATTATTGAGTGGCAAGGCACAGAGTTCACTGGCACAAGTTCTTGGATGTCAGAACACTTTGATGACATGTTCATAAGGGACATTTAGAGCTTACCTGGAATATGAGATGGGTGATTATTTTGGCAGAGCCCTGTGCTATCCTGCACAAATATCTTGGCTCATTCCATGACACTATGAAAAATGTATTTAAAGTGTTGTTTTCCTGGGAAAAAAATAGCACATGATTCAAGGAACAGACACACAAAATAAAAAAAATCCCTTCCTGTGTGCTTTTTTTTTGTGCTGGTGTTATTAGAATAATGATAATATACTTACGAAAATAAAAAATTTTTTTTTTTTTAAAGAGCAGCATTTTTATTTGACATTGTCAACTTCTGTCTGTACAATGACATGTGGATATGTGTCAGCCCAGAGGATATTTTTCCAGTAACACAGTGTTCTGAATAAGTTATTCAGGAACAGAGGAGCAGATTTCATTATCTTCCTGTTTGATTGAGAAAACAACTTCAACATTCTCCTTTAACTTTATATTCCAAACACTGTCAAACTAACCTGAGATCTGAATGAACTTTCTGTCTGTGGTAAATCCTAAACCAAATCTGACACGGCTTAAACATGTTTAGTGAACAAACACTTCCTGAGGAAATGAACAGAAAGAAGAAAGAGAAGATCATGCTGCATGTTTTGCAAGAAAATCCTGAGGCATTGGGACCATGCAATTTTTTTTTTCCTTTTTCTATTTAGTAGGACAGGCATTTGCTGAATTGCTTAAGAAATGCATTTCAAAGGATGTGGAAAGTAAAAGCATATGAACAATTAGTAGGTGACTTGAAGGTGGCAAAAGCAGAGGATACTAGAAAGCTGACTGAGATCCCAAGGATGAGCATTCACAGTCCTCAGACTCCCTCTGTTTCCACTCTTAAGTGCTGCTGTAAGGATGGAATTACAAACCAACTTAATCCTCCAATATAGCATTTCATAGCCAGCAGGTGAGTTCCATATGGCCACTTTGAGCAAAGTTTCTGGTCTTTTTTCTGTCCACTAGTGATGGAAAATAAATTTCACTGGTGGAAGCCCTTCTATTTCCTTTCAGGAAAGGGAATTTTGTTCCTTGGCACAGATAAGTCTAGAGATCACCTTGAACAATAAATATGCTTTGTTTTTTCTTTCTCTTTCTGTATTCATTATTTTAAACAGAAGGAGATTTGATTTTAACAGGCATAAATAGAATAAAATTTCAACTTTCCAAAGCTATTTGTTTTCCCCGTCTCTTCCCCTGCACAGGAAACTCTTATTATGCAGCTTAATCAGAAACATATTTCTGGGATGGGAATGCACAAGAGATAATTTTAGCCAGCTGAGGAACAGAGACAGACTTCTTTGGAAACCTACTATCTGATGAAACAACAAAGGTTTTGGTATGAATTATTCAAGACCATAGTCAAACTATTCAGGAACCCTGATATGGGGCTTGAAGAAAACAAGCCTGGAATATGTTTAGTGGACTGGGGTCTCTTGAGGCTTGATGAGTTTCCCCACATAGGAGTAAGAGATATGCACATTTTTGTGATCTTGGGAATGGGATGAGAAGCAATATCATCATTAATGGTGTGCCAGCGTTTTCACCAATAATTCATATCTACAGGGAGAGTTGTATGACAATTACATTGATTCTACATGGTTGCATCTACCATGAAAACTAAATTTGATTAATACACTGTCTATACTTCGAGTCAAGCATATCAAAGAGTAATGGTGCCTGGACATCCTTTGTGATGAGGAAAATACTCTTGTGGGGGTGTGTGTGCACATGTGCTCATGTATCAGATTTTTCAGTGCGAGTCCTGAGGAACTTCTAAGGAAAGCAAACAGTTTCTGTGAAAAAAAAAAAAAAAAAAAAAAATCAAAAATATATTTTTTTATGGTAAAGAAATGAGAAAATGTCTCACTATAAAAATTAAACTGTTGGATTTATAACTAATCCATGAAACTGTAAACCTTTCAGAGTTTTGGGATCAGCAGCTGAACTCACTCTATTTCCACACAGAGATATATGATAACAGATATCTTTGCATGGTCTTGGTTAGAATGAACAGTTATAACTGAGTTATACATCTATCATTTGTATTATTATGTAGCAATAATTGTTTCACAAAATAAAGAGTCATTTTATGAAAATATAATATAAAAAGTTTATTATCACAGGTTAGAAACTCAGTATCAGTCATTTGAACTGTGACTATGTCAACATGCCAGAAAGAGAAAAAATTAAAGCCATATTTGATTTAGTTACTACCTAAATTTTAAAAACAGTCCTAAAGTCATGTCAAGATTATCACAATCCCCCCTGCAATATATAACTCAGCCTTTATCTCAAAATTAATAACTTTGCTGCATACAAAAATATTGTCCATCTGCAGTGATATTACCCATTCACAAATTATTTGCTAACAAATCTTTTAACATTTCAAACAGTCCTGGTTTTTTTTCCCCCTAATTTTTACAGATATTCCAAGTCTTTACTTATTCTATTAGCCTGAGCTTATGGGACCAATAGCAAGAGAGAATCATCAGACACAAAACTAGGACATGAAAACTTAAAACAGGACTGAGACCTGTTTAATCTGAAGAGAAGTAGATTTAAGCCAATTTAAATCACTTCAGGCAAAGAAGGAAAGAGCAATATTGCCTCAAGATCTGAGACACTGAGCTTCTTTTTTTTCTGTCTTGCTGGGATATGAGGATAAAATTATTGCTAAAATAACTATTTCAAAATGTTAACAGCCAAATAATTTTGGGTCATGATGAGCTCAGAAGTGGCTGAAAAAGGCAATTGTAGCCATATTTCTCTGAATGGATTCAACTTTGTCCTTTGAGTGGTCTCAAGTGCATTGCTGGAAATACTGCCTTACCCTCCTGGTACTGCTTACATATGTCCATATTCACTTTGATCTCAGATCTTCTCTTGAGCTTTTCATGTGTGTGTAAACATTTAGATACCCTGTAATGTAATTTTTTAACAGTAATATATGCTGTTTATTAGCATTAAGTGTCAACAAGAATGGTCAGACCACTTAGAAATGTTTAAACATGTGGATGAGCCTAATCTAAACCTCACTGGCATCCAGGAGCTTCTTCAAGAAACAAGACTGTACTAGAGAGAGATTTTGACACTCCATGATGTTTTCTATGCTGAATCAGCTGCTATTGACAACAATTCCTAGGTGACTTAAAGTCACTGTCCTCCAGAAAGTCAGTATGAATTAACATCTTCTGTCTCTTCTGAAAATTAAACATTTTCTGCCAAGACACTCAGGCACTGGAGAAAGCATTCTATGCTTGCTAATTTTACAGACAGTTTCATGGAAGTGATAATTATATAGTGAAAAATTAATTCCAACAACTATGCTTTCATGTCTAAAAAAAGAAAAGATACTGTATTAAGACTGTTACTGGAAAAGAGTACAGAATTTTATTAAAATATTTTGGCTTTGAATTAAAGGAGAGGATCAACAGTGTTCTAACTTTTGGCATTTCAAACATATGAACATTTACACAGCTGCTAATAAAGCAGCATTTCCACTTGAAAACTCGATTGTGTCAAAGTTGCAATTGTTGCACGAAGCACAGCAAAAAAAAATTTAAAAAAAAAAATCTCAGTTTCACAATTCCCAAACTAATTTTCATTTGTAAAACCCATATTACAAACATTGACTGGGCCAATGTCGTTGTGTTCTAGGGTGACTTTATGATGCTTGTATCCCCAGTAGTCTGTTCTGTTTGTGCTGGATATTAAGTTCTACACTTTTAGGACTGGTTCTGAGAGTGAAGGGGGAGAAGAAGTGCAGAGTTTGTTTGCAGAAATCCCAGCTCCCATCTGCATTCCTTCTCACGGACTGTGCAGTGGACAGTGGGAGAGAGCTCTCCTTGGCTTTCTGTTAGTTTGTTTTCTTTAGTTAGCTGAGGCCAGAAGTTTTTTGGGAACTGTTCAGCCATTGTCCAGTTTGGGAACACCAGGATTGTCGTTTCTCTAAGCTGCTCTGCACTGGACACCAGATCTGAGCCCCAGAGAGTCTGAGAGAAACCTGAGGCCACGTCCACAGAAAGGACTTTCTCTGATACAGAAAGACTTTCTGAATTTGCCACCTCCTCAGAACAACAAGAGGTTCCATTGTTTAGTACTATTAATTATCTTTTCATGTTTATAAGTACTTTGCTTGTTAAGTAAACAGTTTTTTCCACTTTTTTCCAAGGAAATCTTTTCCAAACTGATATTGGGGAGAGGGCTCTTGTGTTCTAGAGGGCCCTCATTCAGAGATTTCCTCCCAAATTTGCCCTAAACCAGGGCACCCTGTTAGTTAAAACCTTTTATTTTCCTTTATTCTCAAGGATGGATCACATCAACAAATAAAAAATAGCTTTCTTATCGAAAGGAAAATTTTGTTATAAAGCATACCATGACATGGTTCATCTTCTGCCTTTTTAACTTTAAATTTTCAAAGCTAGAAACATAATGAATTTCCCATGCAGATTTAGGTTTCTTTTCCTTTCTTTGGGGGATTGTTTAGATGCTTTTTTTCCCTTTCTTTCTTTTTTTCTTTGTCTGGAGATGAAGAAATAAGAATTTCTGCTTGTTTGCTATTCTGATTTTGAAGCTCTAATAGTCATGATAGTTTCACAGCCTCTGGAAAATGTTAGCAGTTTTTCCTTGAAATTTGTGTTAGAATAGATTTAGCCTGAGGGAGATTTTGAATATTGTAGCTAGTTTAAGTACTTTGAGAACAGCTCCTTTATGGCATGTGTTCAAGATAGGTGTAGAGTTACAGAAATGAGTCATGGATCTTTGAGTGGAGAAGTTCATATTGTGAAAATATCTACACGGAAAAAAAAAGTTGGAAATGCAAAGGAAGAAATTCTCTATGCAAGAGAAGTACAACTAAAAAACAAACCTGAAGAACTCAAATTAACAAAGGCTCATTTTAAAAACAGAATCTTGAGAAATCATGGACTAAGACAAAGTATGTAGAAATCCTATTTTCCCCCTTTTTGCCCTGGGGTTCTCCAACCCATTTTTATGAGCATTTTATGTTCAGTGAGCATTTTATGGTGACTGCAGCCAAGGCTGCCTTGGAGCTCTACATTCCCCACCTGCCCCTCCATGGTGGTGAGCACCAGAGAATGATAAGCACAACATTACAAGAGAATGATGAACACAATGAGAAGGATATCAAAGCTCAACATTCTTGACAATGGATGGATTTCCTATTTAATTTTTCTGTTGTACTGAATAGACTCCTGATGAAACTCTTCAAGAATTGCATGCTCCAGAGCTGCCTTGGCTGTGAACATCTTCACATACATCTGCAAGTGCAAGCAAGACACAAGGCTTACTATGGGCTAAACAAGGATGTCAGGAAGCAGGAAACTCTGCCATAAGCTTTTCCCTACATATTATCCTTTAAGTTATTTTAAATGGCATCCCCTATCTCCTATAATTAGAGCCAAAGCAGCCTGAATTTTTCATGTCCAGCTGAAATTCACCCTTTCTGTATTGCAGGGAGTGGTGGTTCATGCATCCTCTTTCCAAACTGAAGGCAGCCATAGGCCTTAGTATTTACCTTCTTTCTTACCCAATCTGCATTATTTGCTGAGCAGTGAGTCCCAAGGACTTTGTTGAGTAATGCAGTAAAAGGAAGGGTTACACTTTATAGTTTATGCATTCCACAGCTTAAATACTACATGAGCTACAATAAAATGAGTTTTACTATCTTTATTTTAATTATGTGCAATTAAATGATCTATCAGAATTCCCTTCAGTATTTCTTCAAATGATTCTCCTCAGTTAGTGTAATGACTTTACAGATTTTCTGGAGAGCAAAACTAAAAAATAAAGAACCTAGGCTAAAGACCAAATAAATAAATAAGGCTTGTCTGAGATATAACCTTTTCTTGATGCATAACAAAAAATATAAATAGTTTTGTTTAATTATTTAAAATTTATTAAATTTTATTTCTTTTAGTGAAGAAATTATCAGTGTAGTCACCAGTGATAATCTCTGGACTCCATGTTTTCTACTGAATGTAGAAATATTGTAACAAATAATGAAGGGAAGTTGATATATTGATAGGTTTTTGTTTGAAGTTGCATCTCTGTGAATATTCTCAAGCTATCCTGACCCAATATAATAAGACTGAACTGAAGGAATTCCCTAAAGTAGGAATTTCATGCTAGTTTAACTAGAATCTCTGGAACTGACCAGAAAGTCATTACTTACTGTATGTCAACAAATTGAGATTAGAGGAGAGACACAAAATGTGAATTGACCTATAGGAAATTTCTGTAATCTAGATGAAGAATGAAGCATCAGATTTAATGGGGTCTCGCATCCTCCCTCCAAGCAACTTCACGTAAATCTGAGCCCAGGGTGCTAGAATTTTAACTAAATTCTGGGCTTTTTTTACATGCTGAACCTGGTGGCATTTGGGAAAAATGCAATCTCATATTCATCCACTGTGCATTGATAGAAGCTGATAGGCATGCATTAGTCTTGACAGCAAGATCTGAATAACTGAAAGCTGTGTACAAAAAAGTTGGATTTTTGCCATAGATTAAATAGATACTGTGCATAGATTGATAGGTACAGATTTTCTTTTTAAGCCAGAGAAAAGAACAACAAAAACGTGGCTTACCCAAGAACAGTATGTGGGATGAATTGGTGACAGAAGCCAGCTTAAAGTAAAAAAATAAAACCCCAACACACAACTTTGAAAGTTCCCATGTTTGTACATGCCAAATCCTGACATCTTTCCCTTGAAAGGTTGATTCATTTTATAATACATCTCTTCACAATGTCTCTGCACTTTTAGGAATACTAATGAGGTGTCTGAGAGTTAAAACAAAAGCAGTGGGGCGGCAAATATTTTTCAGATTATTTTTACTTGTGAGAGGGATGGATGGGATAATGATATTTAAAAAAAAGCAATAAGTAAATCAGGTATAGAAACAAACTGCAATTTTGATTTTATAAAGACACATTCTGATGTGGGTGAAATCATTAAGTGAGAAAATGTGATGCCTTTGAAACACTGACTTGCTTTCTGGGTATAGTGGAACCTACAGAGAAGGGACAGTCCTCTCCTGGCAGTGCTGAGCAATAACTGAGCAAATATTTGATAATTTTTGGCCATCTTCTTTTGAAGAGTGGTATGCAGGGCACTCTACCCTCAAACTTGAAGGTTTCCTGTCTTCCAAAATGGCCAGAAACTGCTTTATCTCTCTCCAGCTCTGTATGTTGGCTCAATGACACAAAGTTTTTCTCACTCTTCACATATTTATGTTTGATTTGTTACAGACACCTCACTCCCACTGCAAACCACTGCAAAGTCACACTGAGCTGAAATAGAGGCAAGCAGTAGCATCTAGCTATATCCTTTCATGTAGCTGATGGTGTAAGGGCACAAGGAAGCTGGGGGATGAAAAATGTGACATGGTACTCTCCTGGCAGTATATTCTCACAGGAAATATGCCAAGCCAGCTTCTGTGCCAGTTGATGCCCCATAAGTGAAATAAAAAGGAAGCCCATGACAAGGATGTAGGGAGCAAGCAGAGGGGACTCATATGAGGTTTATGTCTGTTTATACTCTAGGTGTGGGGTGGTTCTCTCCCTGCATCCATTGCATTTTCCACCTCTTGTATCCCCAGAGGGGATGGAGCAGCAAGTGCCGGAGCAGCAAGTGCCAGAGCAGACATGCCATGCTCCTGTTTGTGTTTGTGGCACAGTGGACATGCCACAGTGAAACAGCTCCCCTGGAAGCTCCCTGGGGACTCTGTGTGTGCCGAGGGATGCTGCAACTCTGAGCTGTGGAGGAACACAACCTACAGTGAGTGATCTGCAAACCATCTGTGGGACATTCCCTCGTGGTCCTCAAGGAGCTAATTGATTGCATGACATTGCTTGCCTCTGTTTCTAACTGGGGGAAATGAAAGGAATGGAAGGAATAAATAATGTAAGGCATAAAAGTGGACTGACATCCAAAACCATAAACATATGCAGCACTACAGCACTGGGAAACATCCTCATTAAATGCACTGCAATGTATTTTTATGCTCTGTGGATTTGACCCATGGTATTTATAATAAAGAGTCTGATAATTTTATTTCCCAGATATGGGATTGCTGCAACTGCTCTGACACCACCCTACTGTTAGGGCTCCCAAGTGTTTTAAATAGTGACTGTAGATTTGAGGAGCACATGAATACTTGAATATCTCTCGTGGGTTAACAGCAGCTACAGCCCTGCAGCTTGCCTGCAGCAACAGCCACGCTCCCTTAGGGAGGTTGGGATTTTGGGAGGGACTCTTTTTCTCTGGGAAGATCTCCTGGGTTAGAAATAGTCTGGATTACTTCTATTAAGGATTTTGTCTCCCAGGTGTAGCTGAGATGAAGTGTTAGTCATACCTAAGCAACATCCATCAATAAGTTTGGGCTGTGGGATGCACAGTTTTAATTTAATTGTACCTTCTTAATTCAGTTTGTAACTACAGATCTAAATCTTAACAGATGTATTTTTGGTAACAGATCATTTTTTTTTCCCTGAAGAAAGTTCTCCAAGATAAGAAAAAATAAGTTCCCTTATTATTCTGAAAAAAGTTTGCAAGAAGCCTAGAAATAGTTTATTTCTGCTGATGTTGGTAAATAGTTGATCAGGCCATGAAGGACAGCAGACAACTAAGTTTTCTGATCTGCAGAGACTGTAATAAAGGGTAAAAACCACATTAGTATAGCTTATGTTATTATAGCTGGGGAAACCCATGATGATCACTTCTTAATGACTTGTAGATCCTAGATGCTTGGGATGTCATTATATTTTTGGTTGTGGCTTGGGACCCTTCATCACTTGGGCAATAATGGCAAAAAATACAGATATGATAAGAAAAGCATATAGACCTCTTGTCCTTTATAAAAATAAAATACCATTTGCATATCAAGAGAAATTTTTTTCTTGCTTATATTAAAACACTTGGGAAGTAAAACTTGCCTTCTAGATATTTTCACATTGGGGATCTCAGCTCTGCTCAGTTCTTGGTATGTGAAATGAAGTATCCACACAATATAATAATAATTCCACATTGCTATTTTCCCCCTTGGCATGCCTAACAATTAGTGTCCTATTTAACATCTGTGCCTGTAAAGGTGTTGATGTCAACTGAGCTTGATCTTTTTCAAGTACTGGTTTCTCTGCTTCTTGTTCCACTCAACATAAAACCCAAAAATACATTCATCTCTTAGGCAGGATCCTTGAATTATAAATATTTAGTATTTAAAAATCCAAAGGACTGGAGGTAAATCTTTTTGATGAAAAAGGTTATTTTTTTGTATGAGATTTAGTATTGTACACATCTTGATTATGGACCTGTAGACATTTGGCCATGCCCAAGCACTTTGGATTATAATAATTTTTGCCCTTTTTTGGGGTATTTTGTTATGTGGGAATTTTATTGTAAATAGAATATTTTTTCTTCTGCACAGAAGGTGTATTTCTACTTGGAATTGTGCTGGAGTATCACAGGACTCTCCAAGATGAGCTACATGAAAAAAAGAGATATATTTGAAAGGTATGATTAGTTCTTGTGGAAGAGATGCCAAATTCTTTTTGCTATGTCTGTCTTTATAGTAATGGGAACACTGGTTTAGGACTCTGTACACAAACACAGCACTTGGGGCAACTCCTAGAAAAACATCCAAGAGAGATTCAGATTTCATAGCTTGCAAACTATCTCACAAATTCACTGGGAAATCAAGATAAAAAGTATTACAGGGAAGCTTTCTTTGGGGACAGAGTTTTTTGGGACATCCATGCAGTTCTTTCCTTGTTACCAGTCTTCTTGCCCACTTGCCAAAGAGGGAATTTAGCAGCAGCCAGCAGGTTCTACTGTTTGCTGGCACTGGTAGCCAGCCTTGCCCTGTGCTTTGGTCATCCTGAGCAGCCAGTGGAGGAAGCCCTGCAAGCTTGAGCTAATTCTGCTGAGGAATACACCTGATTCTCTGTGACAGCTTACAAGATACAGGGGTCAGATCCCCTGATTGTTCAGTGAGGGAGGGGAGTGGAAAAATAACTCTGTCCATCTGTCAGCCTCACTGGAACCATCTGAGAACCTTGCAGATTGCTTCCCCTTTGTCCTTCTCTTACAGGGTTTCCCATGGGAAAAGGAAAATCCAGCCCAAAATCCATGGATAACTTTTTTCCATTAACTTTTCTGGTTTTCATTATCTGGTAATTGATAATAAACACCTAATGAAAGTTTCTCACATTCTTTCACAATTTCTTTGCCGAAGCAGAAAGGAGCAGAAAACTTAATAGTGAAGGGATAGGACGTTGCAAGGGGATTTATATATATATATAAACAAAGACTTCTTCCATATAAGGATAAGAAGATTAAATTTCTTTAATAGCTGGGGAAAGGCTTGCTTGCTTTAAATAACTATAGAAACTTCCTTTGTGGTGCAGCATTCCAGAGTGAGGCCACATAATCTCTTGGTGCATGTAAATTGCTGTGTGAATTATGTTCCAGTTATGAATTTAGAACTTAACTGTGACTGACTCTGAAGGGAGGAAAAACTCCCGCTTCACACAGCTATGGAAGAATTACCAGGACCTTTAGCACTGGAACTTGACACTAGCACTGGCAATGTCAGATACTTGGATTGTTCTCAAAACAAAATGCAGAAGTGGAGACTTTTCCTCCTTCCTATGTGTCAGCCCATGTACGTGGAAATACGATGGATTCCAAAGAGCAATACCCCAAAAAATGCTTCTGATTTTCTCCTGCTGATCCTTCCTAACCATGATGGGAGTCTCAGGGGTTGTGCCTGGTTGATTAAGCTGGTGGCTGCTGTGTCTATTTTTTCCCCAGGACACTGTGAACATATCCCACATCCCCTCAAAGGCTAAGCCTGGAGGGATGGTTTATTAACCAGCAATTAGCAATTCATTAAAGTAATATCATTATAGCTGAGAAAAATATTTTGATAGTCACTTCATTTTACATTTTTAATCTTTGTTTCTCATCTGAGTGGTCAGAAGGCTTGATTGGCTCTTGTTTCTTTATTTAAGTATATGTAAACAATTAATGTAGTTTTGGTGGGATGCAGACTTCAGCAGTGTGGAGCTAGTCCATGAAACTACAGGTGCTGCAGCTTCTGAACACACAGTTTCCAACACAACTTCAGAAAAGAACTGAATTCTGAAATATGGAACCTAGTACGTCAAATTCAGCAGAAAATAGTTCTGAAGAAAACACCTCATTCAAATGTATGTCAAAAACACATCTGTGTTTTATGATACTTTGAAAATAAGCATTCATTGCTGATGATGAGAAGAAATCTACTGTCTCTTCCCATTTGGAAGTACTGTGTTCTGAACCATCTGCTGTGTCCTCTATGCAGATCTACAAAACACTTGGAAAACGAAAAGATTGGAAAAATTGGATACGGACAGAGAAATGAGTAAGATTTTCAGCTAGAGATAAAAAATGTAAAATCTTATTCAAAATATGACCTAAAATTAAAAAAAAAAAAAAAAAAAAAAAAGGAATTAATGTAGCTCACTGAATCTCTATTGCAGTGAGATATATGGTCTTACTATTTATGATAGTTAATTTTCTCACTTTAATATCTAAAAATATTATCTATTTTATCATTAAGGCTAATGAACCCCTGTCTCAGTCCATTTGTGGAGTGGCTGACAGGAAGATCTTTGTATCTATTTTTGGTGTCCATTACAAGATCTATTTGGACATCCATACACGTGCTTATGAGCATTTTTGTAAGACTTACTTTAAGTGGATTTTACCGTGTGTATGTTAGAGGAGGCAATGTATTGTGATGTTTGCCCCAAGTATAATTTCTCCCTAGAGTTCCTCTGTGTTTTGGCTGCATACCATAAGCAATTTTACTGGATGTTTTTGAGACCTGTCCTGCTGAGTCAGTCAGAGTTCTGTTTTGTCTTCAATGGAAGAAGGAACTAGTCCTAAATGAAAAGGCTTTCCCCTGTTTGGAGACTTTTGCAGGGTTACATTATCATTTTGTTCAACTGAGCTCTGGCATATGCAGGTCACTTCAGGATATTTTCGTGCTTGGGACCAGATGGAAAATGTCTTTTGCAATCAACAAAAAGATTCCATTGTTGACATTTCAAATTTTTTTCTACAACTGTAACTGATTTGCTTTCTACAAAATTTAACAGTGTCCAGAAATGATTACAAATACTTTGCAATGAGATTACTTTCATGGCTCAGAGGGTATGCAGTGTCATAGAAATTCACTTTATTTTGGCATGTTTAGGTTCAGCTTGAGCAGAATCTGTTGCTTGGCTAGCTTAACTGATACATTATTCCACTTCCATGTGGAATAACTTCATGGTTGTGCAGTCCACTAATGAATCTATCTGAAAAACCTAATCATATCCTGGTAATTGGATTTCTCTCACAAACTCTTCCCTTCTTCCCAAAATAATTAAGTTATGTGACAAAAGGCTCTCATCCATGCAGGCAAAGAGTAGAGGAGCAGAGGTGGGAGGGGCAGCCCCCCAGTTGTTGGCAGAGGGATGAGCACAGTGATCTGCCTCTTGCTGAGGCTGCGCCAGGAGGGGGCTGGCCCCACTGCCTGGGGCCAATCCATCCTAATGATCCAAAGGAAGGGCTTCCCAGACCATTTTTGGGTGCTGCCTTTAAAGGGCAGTGAATGGGATGCAAGGGAAAACATCTGGGGGAGATCACGGGGCACAGTGTCTGGTGCCAGCCCCTAGAGCTGGGGCTGTGTGCCAGCGCCATTCCTGAGGTTACAGGAGCTCCAATCTACACTCAGGGAAGGAAAAACCCTTCACAAACACAAGGAAAACAACTGGTTGTTTTGCTGGGCATCTCACTGTGTACTTGAATAGGCATTAGGCTAAGAATAGAATAGAATTGATTCATAAAATTATTTTTTAAAAAGGTGTGTGGGGAGAATGGAGAGAATTACAGGCTTATACAGTGTTTTAAGATTTGCATATGGGAATCTTCCAGAATTGGCAGCTTCTAAATCTTGAAAAACACACAGAGATTCTTGTAAAGAGACATATTTCAGAAATCTTTTCCCAGAAACAGGCAAAACAGTTGTTTTGACTCTGTTATTTTTTTTTTTCAGATTGAGCTAGGAAAGAGCCACTGGCTTCACTATTCTTCAACATATGCCCAAATTGGTTGTCTCATTTCCAGAGAGAAACAAATGTCTTCTGTTTATCAGAATTGGTTGTCTTCAGTTTCTAAAAAATAGCTGGTGTTTAGGTCTAAAATCAACAACAGTTTAAGGCTCTTATTAATCAAAATCTGGATGCACATATAGACACTGTGTCAGGATTTTCTCTGCTTTGGAGAGTAGATAAAAATTTGCAGCAGATGCTCTCACTTGAGAGATCAGGATATTAGTTTACATGTAAGATATCCTCCTGTTTTGTAACTCAGGTGTGTATGTTTGAGCTTTTATGAGTCCCGTGCCTTCCACTATCAGTGGTACAGAAGAAATTAATACAGGAACTCCTTAAATCCTTCTGCTCTCCAGAAGACAAATGAATCCAACAGGACAAAGCCATCTTCATGCTCAATGTACATAATTCATCAGTCCATAATTTATCTAAACTCTGTAGTAGTGACATAGTGTTTACTGAAACTGAAAAAAAAAAAAAAACAAACTCCACCAAAACCTCCCTCCAAAAGCCTCTGCAGTTTTGTTTTTAAAGCCAGCTTTTGAAAATGCAGCACTTTGAATTCTTGCAAGATTGCAGTTGCCACTGCAGAGGTAATTTTGCCTTACAGCACTAAGTGAGGCTCAGCCATCAGGGCCAGGGCTGCAGGTTGCTCAAAAGTTCCTCAAAAGTGTTTTTCCCACATGAAAAAGATATCACTAAAACATTGCCTAATGATTTGAAAACAATTGGAAATTGGGGCATAAAATTACTGTAGTACATTGCCACATACAAGTGTTTAAACACTCTTTTGTTATTCCTCAAGGTTCCAAGAGTTTATATGAGAATCTTTCACAGCCACGTGCCTCAGATGTGAGATATTTCACAACAGGCTGCAAGTGAGGGATGATTCTTCTCTGAAAGATGGTCAAGAGAGGGTGAGGAGCACAGAACTGGTTTTTGGAAAAGCATGATGTGGCCAAGTCATTCCAGAAAACTGTATTTAGAACTTGATAAAGGATTGGTAATTTTATTATTTCTGGAGCGAAAGTGTCAGGGTTCCTTTGGTGATAGCTGACTTGGAATTTGTTTCTTGACTTGCTCTTGGAGCATTGTGATGTTTCTCTTTGAAATTGGGCAGGTGATACCGGCACAGCAGTTCTGTGAGTTGTCACATGAAATTCAGCTTGTTAGGAAGGGATAAATATATTCATTTATATGGCCTTGAGACAGTTTTATGTTAACTTTTAACATTTTAATGCTCTTGAGTTTTATTTATATTTACAACAATGGAAATGCTTGAGTGTTACATATTCAGTTGTGTTATTTTCCTGCTTATATTCTAAGATGAAATAACCAAGGAAGTTGGAAGTTTGATTGTGATGTCAGTGAGATGTTTGCTCTGAATCAGTGAGTTACACACCTGTAGTAATGAATTTAGTGTTGATCCTTGGTATGTATGGCAGATTATAATCCTGAGATTACTTTGGATGAGGAAAAACAGCTTTGGCAGTGATTGGGGGTTTAAGCATATAGTTGAAAATACAATTTTATTTACATGCATTTTTTTTAAAGTGTGTTTATGCCTAAGGTTTTTCATTCAGGTGACCCTCATATATGGCTGAGCACAACACTGACAACAGCCTGTGGCTGACAGAGATAATAATGCTGCCTTTTTTTGTTGTTGTGTGAGTTCTGATCTACTCAGAGGAGAGTGCCTTAAGTTAACAGGACTTGGAATCCCTAATGAAAGAAAAATCTGGTTTGGCTGTCCTCAGAAATTTACTTTAGAAGACAAAAGGAATAATAGAGCCTTAATTTGTAGTCAAGATTATTTTATGCCTCTCTAGATAAACTGTAAAATATTTATGTAGCAGATTTCTACTTTCTGTGGCAATAAGTTTTCCATAACTATATGAATGTATGCAGCTGTACACCACCTTGTTAGCAGTGGTTCCCAAGCTAGGACTAACCTGAGCTGGCACATCCAGGGGACACAGTGCTATGCCAAGAAGATATGAGCCTGGTTTCTCCAAGCTTTGTAAAGCCTGAAGTAGAAATCACAGATTTTAAATTGCAATAAGCTCTGTGTCAGTGTGCCCAGATTCTGGTTTGAGGGCTAGAACATCAGTCTTTTTAGAACATATCATCATGTGTCATGGCCTAGAGCTGGTATGCCCATCTCCTCTGATTATCTGCTGCAAACTAATGTCAGAGAGGAAAAGCAGTCAACAGAACAGGCAGGGATGCAACTTAAAAAGTTTCACATGAAGTTACAAAATAAATAAAACCAAAACAAACTTTTCCACTAAGGGGGAGAAATAATTAAAATGCACAAATACCTTCTTTTGGTTTATTTGTCTATTTTTGTAGTTGTTTTTGTTTTTGTTTTTAGTTTTTTTTTGGGGGGGGGGAGTTGTTTTTTTTTTTTTTATTTTAAATTTTTTTAT
>JAOTQZ010001615.1:8525147-8554750 GCA_026546895.1 Pogonocichla stellata | reverse complement strand
ATGTAATAGCATAGCTAGCTGACGCTGAACTTCCTTCTTAACGCTAGTCGCTGACAACCGGGACTAAAACTAAACTTCTTGATAACCCTGATTGCATCACAGAGATGTGGAAGGACCCAGATTAAAATGTGTCTGTTTTAAAATCTTGCCTCAGACATAACCTCAAGTACCCAAAATGCCTTGAAAGACAAAATATGTAAAACTAAAGAACTATTAGTCCAAGAAGCAGTCCGTAACTGCATCAATATCTTGATTTTTTAAAAAAAATACTTAATTTATGATTTGTTTATGCTTATTGGACTTTGGGCCCAATTCTGAAGAACTTTATCAATGATGTTTGAATACTTAAGTAGAAAAAAATCTACATATCTGGGATATTGTCCAATTTGAAACATTTCTATTTGTTTTAAATCAGGCTTTATCTCTTGCTTTTCAGACATTTAAAATAAATCTAATCCTAAAACAAGCAGGCTTTCTCTTATTTTTAATTTACATTATTATTAATATTTTGATGAAATACACACATATAAATATATGCACACACATACACCATAAATGAAAGTAATTTCTTCAAATGTTGAAGGAAATTAAGGATATTATGACCTGGAGGCTGTATTCCAAATGATACTTAACATTTGAAGAAGTTCTCTTTTTTTTTTTTAAATTAATGTGTTGTAAGTAAAATCAAGGACATCACAGACCTGTATGTACCTTATACTTGCTCCATTGGTAAAAACCATTGGCAAACGATTTGGAATATATTTAAACTGCAGAATTAGAGAATCATTTAAGTTGGAGAGAACCCCTGAGATGACTGAGCCACCTTTGACTGATCAGCACTGTGCCAACAAGTCCATGGCCCTGAGTGCCACGCCCAGCATTTCCTGGGCACACCCAGGGGGGGTGACTCCACCATCTCCCTGTGCAGTTCCATTGGGATGCTCAGCAACTTTCCATGAAGAAGTTCCTCATCCTGTCCAGCCTGAGCCTTTCCTGGTGCAGCTGAAGGCTCAGTTATTTTGTCCTGTCACAGGTTATCTGGGAGGACTGATCCTCTCCTGGCCACAAGCATTCCCTGCATTGCTTCTCTCAGTTTCATGCAGAAGTCTTAGGTGGTGCTTGGCTCTGATGTTTAGGCGAATGGTGAGTTCTCAAAGTACCAGGAAGCTTTTTTGGCTTATGGAACTTCTCTCCCTAGCAATCAAGGGCTGTGAAGTACAGCTTTCAAAGCAGAAATCCTCAAGTGGACTTGTAGTTGGAACTACGGGTTGTTCTTCTGTGAGAAATGGAGAAATGCTGTATATAGCCCAAGCTTATAAATTTACCCAGGTTACTGTAAACACTGGGTGGTATCCTGTCATTTTTCTAGCTATAAAATTACAGCAAGAGTACCTATTTATTTTTTTAGCAATTGAGCATAGAAAGGTGCTTTTTGTTTTTCTGCTTATAGAAGAATTACAGCGAGGCAAGACAGGGACACAAATGTCCTTTCTTTAGAACACATACAGTAAGAAAACATAAAAGTGCACTCATTTGGGATTTTATTAAATAAGGTTTTCTGGTAGAATAAAATTGTAATGATGTTTTCAACTGAAGATTTAAAGCTTGATGCTTTATACTTTAGTAAAATTATGTCCTGATAAGATTATTTCTCACACATATTGAAAGATCTCATTTCAGTGAGTATATTGCTTTATACCACCTGCATACCCCCCAGCTTTCTCCTTCACATTTCCTTTCTATTTTCATATCTGTGGGAATGGAATCTGCTTTTCATACTCAGCAAATATGCCTCCTGCTGCTGCCTCTGCTGCCTTGGATTTAGGCCTGAGTTACCACGTCTTTTGCAATGATGCTGAACCATCAAGAGTGTTTTTGCAGTCTGGAGATTCTGGCACAACCCTCCCTAAAATGAGCTGTCTCAGTGTCTTCTTTCCAGCTAAATTTTTCACTGAATTTTTGGGTTCACATAGATCCATTTAAACGTAGTTGTGATAGAATAAACCAGGATAACTCTGCTCAACTCAGAGAAGTTTAGATTCATACAAAGATGATCAGAATAGCAGGAATACACAAGGTAATGCCAGGTTGGGAGGACTTTTTTCCTGTTTGACAAGGATGTTCTACTTCTATGACATTTCTAACTAATTATTCCTGTTATAATGCAGATAACATTCCTTGTTCTTTTCAGTTTTTATAGGTCAGAGATGTTTATCTCCAGTATCCTGTGACTGTGCATGCAGAATAACTGTCTATTTGATTTTTAATGCACTCAGTAGTTACAGTGTCACTGAGGACTAAAACCTACACACAGAGGATCAGAACAAAGTCAGAGTTTTCAGAGAATCAGAGTTATGCCTTGCTAATGTCAAGGAAGTTAAATGATTGCTCTGTTTTAGATATACTAAAGGAAGATTATAGTTTCAGAATTGCTGTCTCCAGCTGTCTCCCTTTTATAATCTGTTTTGTTCTTTATCATCTGTATGTTCTGAATGTTTTGCTCCCTTGCTTTCAATTTAAACATGGTGCAGACGACTTACAGCATATTGTTGGATGTGAGGTTTTAAACTGACAAATTCTCTCTTTTCATATCCCCTCCAACCCTTTCATTGGATTTCATGCTTTACCTTTGCAAATATTTGTGAAGATCATAAAGAGATCAGGGAGAGAAATGTTCCTGACAAAAGAGACCAGTAAATTTTTCAGTGTGTGATTTGTTCTTGGTGTAGTCAGCATCTACTTTACATAAAATAAGGAAGTCTGGGCATTATGAAGCTTACACAGAAACCAAGATACATAATATTAGGAAATTTGGTACTGAGTGAATTTGCTAAGCAATGGATGTGATGAAAGGCGACCACTGGGGAAACAATCAGTGGGTGATAAAGAATAGGAAATTAAAACCATTGATACCCCCCAATTCGTACCATGTTCAGTATGACACTAAAAAAAAGTGTAAAAGAGGATTGATGTGATAACACAAGAAAATCAGTGTGATCATTGCATTTGAATCTAAACTTACCTCTGCATCTTGGAGCAGTTGTTACTAAATGTTTTATTTCCCGAAATGTTTTAATGAAATATGATATTTAATCCCATAGTCTACATGCCTATTTTCCTTATAAAAGTTACAAACACAGAGCTAATGAAATAAAAAGTTTTATCAGAAAATGGAGGTACCAGGAACTGTGGAAAATAGGATATGTTGGCTGGATTCTCAAGTTTTACAAATTCATTTCACACACGATTTTCTATAGCATGGAACCAAAGCAGTCGGAGTGCAGCACTGTAAAATTCCCAGTGGACAGGGGAATGATCACAAAGCTGGTAAAGGTGACTGTGTCAGAAGCTCTTGTATCTCAGGGATGAAAAGAGATCACAAAATGAAAAAAAAATCCACTGAGAAGCATGGTACTGCATGGAAGATCCAGGGCTGTACAGCAAGAGATGGCCTCAGAAGCCCTAGTGTATAAGAGCTGCAGATTCAAACTGATACTTTTATTCTTTTCCTTGTTCTTGTGTTAAGGAAGGCAAAAAGATCTCTACAAAAAAATGTTATTGCCTATTTTGGAGGATTTCTTTTAAGATGAAACTTTTTTAATGTTCCAAGTCATTGAAAGAAGTAGATTTTGTACATTAAAAAAATATAGTTAATCCCAACTGCAAATTGTAAATATATGCCTCTGAAAATTAAAAGGGCCACCAAGAGAGGTTAGTCAGAATGGGGATATAGGTAAAATTTCTATATTCTATGGTGTATGAGAAAGTGCAGAGGCAGAAAATAAGCTGCCTCAGAGAGAAACACAAGTGAACTTAGGTTTAAAAGCCTTAGGCATCAAAAATTGTTCTTGAAGCACTTCTTACACTAATGATGAATGTGGGGAGAAAGTAAGACCTATGCTCAGACCTGCAGTGAAGTAAACACATGACTTATCGCAGAATTTCAGAAATACATACTGTTTTTGCAGTTTAAATGAAATGATAATTCACCAAGGAGAATAGGGAAAAGCAGTTCAGCTGCTGTCTCAATAACTGTAAGAAACTGGCAGCTAAAAAGGGAGACCCTATTTAACACCGTTGAACAGTAAATCAATCATGGTCAGTCACCTCGCAGCAGTTTGCAAAATGCCTTTGGCCCATGACTTATGCACCACTTCAAAGGCATTTGCTGTCATAAATTGACCAACAGTAGGCTCACATGGGGTGGTATTACACTGGGAAATCCAAAAATGGAACCTGTATGGATCGTCTCAGATCTCTACTTCTTAGTAGAAACGAGAAAACAATCCAAGGTCTAAAACTAAAACCCTGTGTCCCTTCACTTGGACAGAAAGGAACCTTAAAAGGAACCTTGAACCTTAAAAAACAAATGCACAAATTTCATGGGACTAGTAGTCTTGTAGCTCCTTACTGTACAACAAACTTCCATAACTATTAAGAGCACCTTTGGTGTTTAAAACCAATAATAAAAATAATTCTAAGTTTAAACCTGATTAGTTACAAATAGGCAGCATCTCATTCCTTCCAAGAATATACAGTTATGTGGAAAAGTTACCAAAGTCATGCTGCTACATGCTTATACTGTGTTTGCACACGTGTGAATTAATATTTTGAAGAACCTTATGTTTTATTATTTTAAGAAGGACTGCCTTTGAAACAGGAACCACATGAGCCTATTTTCTAAACTGATTAACATTTCGTGATGAAGAAAGTACAGAGAGTTTTTTTCTTCTCCTGTGTAAGTGTAGCTTTTAGGGGACCATGACTCCAGCCAGAGACTGTGAATATCTGTGGGCAGAAAATAGGACCAGCTGGTGCCCTTGCCTGGTACTTATTACATTTTCTTTAAGGTGCTGGTTGGGAGGAGGGGTGGCAGAGAACTGCACACAGAAGACGAGAAACAGAAGTTGTGAGTGGAAAAAGACCCAGAATTGGCTACAGCAGCTCTCCACCAGCTGTCATTACAATGTGCATTGTGTACATTTGCACGGTGTAGAATCTAATTCAGTTTTACAGTCAGAAAAGAATGGCAGGCAATCACCAAGCATCCATCACCAAACAGCATGATAAATAAGCTGTTATTTGGATCATGTATTCAACCCAGTCAAGAGATTTGGACTGTAAAAAAAGCAAACAGAAAAGAAAGGATCAAAAACAACACCCTCCCATAAAATAAAACAGAAAAACAAAGAAGTATCTTGCCTGCTTCTTTAGGCCTTGGACACTGGCAGCTATAAAAAGTAGTATATGATTAAAGTTTATGAGCTTAATCTGAGAGTTGCAACTGTACTAGTGTGCAGTAAAAGAAAAAAGCAACACTTGTGAGGATTCTTTGACAAACTTCCAAGAAGTTTCTCAATGATTGGAACAGTGAAGTATTCCCTTATTAGCAATACTTATTGCAAATCATCCTGCATTTAAGTAAAGATAGAAAGGGGTAGAAATATCTAAAGAAAATAAGTCTATATTTCAAAGTAGCCTCTGGATTTCTGGCCAGTTTTTAGTGATATTTAGCTCTTGAGAGATTCAGAGAGGTTGGTGGTTTAAACATTTCAAAACCATCTATCAGGCTGACTCCTTAAGGATATCTGGTGCTTAGGCATTTTATATTTGCTTTGTGTTATCCCTTTGCTTTCAGACACTTAAACAAAGCTTTACTAATCCAGTCCTATGCATGCATAGAGTGGCCAGACCAACTTTGAAAATGGCTAAACACTGCACTCTTTGAACACACCTTCATGGAATTTTCAAATAATCAGTTTACACCAAAATGCTCCAATGCATTTTAATATCTTGCACTTGACAGCCTAACTGAAAGTTCAGTCCCAAATCCAATTAAATAAAAAGTCACTAAGTTTGACTTTAGATATGACTTATGCATGCCTTTAGCACATCACAAATTTTAGGTAAGAAATATTAACCCCTTTTACTCTTGTTGAAGTTAACACATGTAATAATCACGTGCTCTGAGCTTCTTAAGAAAGCATATGATAAATAATAATAACGATAATAATAGTGATAATTCATCTGTTGCAGAACAATGTCAAAGCCCAGAGGGTGCTAATGGTATTTAGCATCCCTGACTGGCCTCACATGGGATGCTCTGCTCATTTAAGCTCAGCCTATGATACCCAGCCCTGCCTCTTTGAGGGCCTCTGGACCTGTTCTGTGCTTAGTTTTTCTCCTGTGTGGGTCTCTGAGGCAGAAAATTTGTCTTGTCTCTGGCTCCATCTCCTTCCCTCCCCAGATGCCTTGCTCTGCTCCTTGCTGTCCTGTTCCTGCTGCGTCCTCACAGATGGTTTCTTAGAGGTCACTTGCTATCTCTGCAGCCAAATATACAAATTATTTTTGGAGCAGACATGGGGATCTTAAATAATTTCAGAACTCATAAAAGCTTGTTTGTTTTTGCTTTGTTTTGGTGTTGACATAAGGATGAGAAGGCTGGTGGGCAGGGGTGAAAGATGTAGTGATGCATTAAACTGTTCCCAGAGCTAATGGGCTTGTTACCAACTGTCTTCTTTTTCTGTATGTTTGCAAATACTGGTATTTTTAGTTCAGTAGCCAGAATGAAAAATTACAAGTATTTTTGAAGGGTAGTGGGAAGCTTTCTGACCCAAAATAATTTCTTACCTTGAAGTTTTTAATAACTGTCTTAGAAGAAATTGTATTTTTTTTTTTAAATAGTGCATCTAAAAATTGAAAGGAAAAAATGCTTAAGCTGTCAAAATAGAAATATTCTTGGGTTTGCATGTAAGCATTTTTTGAACCAAAATAGCACTCCAATTTGAATTTAACAGAGATTTTCTTCTTCTGGAGCTGCATTCTTCAACGAAATTGCAATATTTACTGTTACTTTCAGCTGTTGTGCTTTGTTGGGTATGATTAGAATGCATTCTGTTCACTTTTAAAAGAAGCCACAAAATACTGAGAGCTCTCTATTATCGTCAGTCTGAGACAAAGTAAATATATCAGGTGCTTCAAGGATTGTGTTTTTTTTTGTTACAAGCTGCTATAACAAGATCCTGCTGGTGGCAGCTGTGGCTCTGAGGCTTACAGTGGAGGTTGTGTACCATAATTCACACTTCAGATTAAGTTATATAAGGTACAACATCTCAGGACTTTGCCTGTATGAACTTATATCCAGCTACTCCATTGCAGATTCTGAAGCCATCTATACAGAGGCTTTATATAAAGCTAAAAACAATTATTTAAATTCTAGTATTAAAAAAAGAAGGCACTGAGGTGAAGATACCAATCCATCTCTTGGTCTCATACCAGTCGTGCCCCAAATCCTTGTCCTATTGAACTGAGACTTTAATACCCCAGCATTTCCTGTCCTACCTGCTATGCTCTTTTCCTCCTCCTCATTCCAGCACCTTCCCACACAAATTTTCCCATCTCAGACTTCCTTCTCACCAGCTCTCTTGGGAGCTCATAAAGCTCCTCTCACTCTCCAGCACTTCCTTCCCATATTTTTGTCCCGCATTTCCTCCCACGCTAGTCACATCCTTTCTCAGTTTACATTTCCAGGCCTGCTCAAGTTCCCTGCATCCCCCTGCTCCTGGGGGCTGCATGCAGATGTTATCCCTTCAGATTTTGCTAGCAACACTCTCTGCATGGGCAGAGAGTTCTTCCCATGGCCTTTGGAGCCAGCCAAATTGTCCCTGTTTCCAGGATCTCAGGAAGCACAATCCTTTGCTCTCCTGGGTTTTCAGAAATCCAGGTGCATTTCATATACAAAATTCAAGACAGAACTCCGAGGGTAGTGATGGGTAAAATTTTAGTCAGAAGTGGATCTACAAAAGTTATAAAGCCAGTGAATCTTGAAATTATTTATTGTGTGACTTTTGTGAACGAGGCAGGGGTTATGTTTTAACGATAATTTGGAAACAAGATAAAAAAGAGTTTTTATTAATAAATTACTTTTAATTAAAATCCCATTGCTTTGTGTAGCTAGTTTGCCATTCTATTGAGTAGTGCTGCGGTCAAATATGTTTGATAGAATAGATCCATTAAATAAAGAAATAAATTTTATGGAAATGTGAAAGCCCCGTCCTGGTCAGTCACATCACTAACTATTTCAATAGTTAGAAGTTCATTGAGAAATACTACAGAATATTTACTTTTAAAATCTATCTCACCCATGCTGGTTGATGCTTTTTCTAGGGCATAACTATTGCAGTGCACACTCAGCAGAAAGTTATTAATATGCTCTCTGGGGTGGTAACAATTACACCTTATTTCCCCAAGATTTCTCCTACGGCATTTCAGTTTTGAAAAGACTCAGGAAAGCTTGAACTGTATGAAATTACATTATATTTCCCTGTATTTCTCGCCTTTCAGAAATGAAACACTCGGTGTGTGTGTCCCTTCTGCCCTCCCCACAATCCCTATGGACATGGATGTGCTCCTGCATCCCAGACTCTGGAATCAGAGCGTGTAGGGGAGACACCTGCTGGTGCACGGCCGGATGGCAAGAAGGATAGGGAACACAAATCAGCCTGAAAAATGGGCTTTACCACCTTTACACCACGAAAAACTGAGGTTTGGGGTTTTTTGTCCTTTTTCTTTAGAAAGCTGGGTGCTGAGAAAACTTTTGCTATTTTTGTTTTGGGATGACAACCTCTCTGGCACTTGATGTAATCAAATCACAAAATTAACTTGATTATATGATGGAGGAAGGAGTAATTAGACTGAAATTATATGTGTATTCAGTGAAATACAAGGCATGTTTATTTTAAAGTGTTTGTTGTGTTTTCAGCTCAGGCAGCCACTAACTCATTCCCCCACAAGAAGGATCAGGGACAAAATCAGAAGGGTAAAAGCAAGAAAACTCATGGGTTGAGATAAAAATAGCTTAATAGGGAAAGCAAAAACAATGCATACAAGAAAAGCAAAAGCAAGGCATTAATTGCCTGCTTCCCCTGGTGTTCAGCCCTCTCAAGGAGAGTCGGGGCCCATCATGCCCAATGGAGACGTGGGAAGACAAAACCATCATTCCAAAATTCCCCTGCTTCCTCCTTCCCCACTCTTTCTATACTGAGCACGGTGTCACATGTTTAGAATATCCCTTTGGTCAGCTGGGCTCACCTGTCCTGGCTGTGTCTCCTCCCACCCTCTCAGGCACCCCCAAATTCCTCACCAGTGTGGCAGCACAAAAACCAGAGAAGGTTCTGGCTCTGTGTAAGTTCTGCTCAGCAATAACAAAAACATCTCTGTGCTATCAACCCTGTGCTCAGCACAAATCCAAAACAGCCACACAGCAGCCACTGGGAAAAATTAACTCTACACCAGTCAAAAGCAGCAAACAGTGTTAGGAAAAAATGTAATGCAGAGAATAACACTTGAGGCATCCTAAACTTGCATGTTAGGAGCAGCTGATAAGAGAATTCAGAAGTGGCAACACATTTCTTGCTTAAACTCTGAATGAAGATATGTTAATGAAAAACCCAAGTGTTATTGTACAATATTCAATTTCGATATTTTTGCCAAAGGAAAAATGTCTATCTAGTAATGATTCCAAGTCAATGTGTGAACTACATCAAAATTAGGAGTATTTTAACAGAAAATCAGATCTGCTAAAGCAGCTATTTTTTTCAGGTGTCATGCAGACTGTCCAGGGGAACACAAGAGAATTATTAGAGAGACATTCTGAACAAACAGAAAGGAGGAACTAAATTGTCTTTGGCAAAGAATGCTACATCACCAAAAATATAAACGGATTCAAACAGGACCTAGTCATAATTCATGGAAAAACATGCTAATCAAGGGCTATTTAACAGTCATCTGTGTAACTAAAAATAAACATTCAGAACTGTTATTTCTCAGCAGTACTTGTAGAACAGGAGAAACAGAAAAAGATTAGTTATCAACTGCTAGATCTGGATGGTGTTCACACAGACGTTCTACAGCTGATGATATATCCCAAAGAAAGAGCTCTTCCCCCTCCACAGCCCAAGGTTGTCTTTCATAACCAAGCTGTTTGTTTTGCAGTGTCTGTGGCTAAAGGGTATTTAGGTGCAAACCTTCCCCCTGTATACCTCCTGGATATGCTTAGATTCACTATTTGCTTCTGCCTCAGCACCTGCCCCAGCCAGGTGCTTATTCTGCTGTCCCCACCATCACTTCTGCACTCACTCATTCAGTAAAATGATCCCTCGGTGGAATAATCAACAAAAATGAGAGCTGCTTGTACTAGACTGGACTGAAAGTTTTGAAATAGACTTTCATATTCTTCATCTGTTCTTTCATTCAGTCCTAAAGATAAAATTTAGAGGTGCATGAAGCTTCATTTGTGAAACTACTTTGCACATTAGCACTTCTCAAAATCGCTTTGTTATACATCCACAAAGGATTCCTAGTATTCTAAGCATCTTTCAACAATACTTAGGTATTTTTATTACTGAATATTTGGCCTAATGTCCCATGAAAATTACAGAGTGAATGCTTATGATTGATTACAGAGCCTTCATAATTTACTAAAACACATTTTGACCTGCAAATAAGATAAAGATAATCCAAGCTAATAAGAGGAGAACTCTCCTTTCCCCCAGCCAGGATCTTATGTAGTGCTCAGTTAATTAACACATACTCTTTCTTTTTATCTTCAGGTTCTAGTTAGTATATCTTAGAAAAAAAAGCATAGAGCAATAGCTAAGGAAGCCAAGGAGAGGCAAGGCTTCTGGAAGTCAAAAGAAATTTGACTATGAAATGAAAAAAAACATTTCTTTACTTCTTTGGGGGTGGCAGAAGCTTTGCAGGTAATTTTGCTTTGCAGAGCAACTCTGTCCCCTCAAATTATATTTATTCACAGAAAAGGTTGTTTCCCAGACTTGAAAATAGCTCTACCATTCTCTTCCTAAAAGCCCACTAAGAATATAATACAGAGCACTCATTATGATAAAAAACTATGTTAAGTCCCTTGGCTTATTATTCATTTTCAATTATGCTATTTCTGAAGAGTTGTAACAATTTAGATTAATTAAAGGAAATAGATTGTGAATAGCTTGAAACGGGGGGAAATGCCTTTTCGTGTTAAGGGATTAATTTATCAATAAATGTTTGTGCTTTTATGTTAGTATATGCAATAATTTCATGGCAAAACGTCTTCAAGGAGTGGTTTCATAAACCAGTTTCACGATTAACCTTGTCCCATTAAAATTTTCCAAGTTTTAAAGGCAAGAGTTTATAAATTATGCAGTGTATACATAACATACAAACAAGGTTTTGCAGATAAAAGATATTTCAGAAGACCTTAAGAGGCACACAGGTCTGCACCAGCTCCTGTTGACTTCTCATACAATTTAACATGCATTAAATCTCTAAAAGAAGCAAGAACTTTTAAGATTATTAATACAGATGCTTCATAAATCTGCTCACATTTGTGAGCTTTGCTATGTTTTGAGACAGCTGAAAAACTTTTGCATAATTTCCAGAGCTCTTCATTTTAGCAGTGCTGTATGGCACTATGAATATTGAAAAGCCCTCTTTTCTAAGCAAAACCCATTATATTTTTAGACACAAAAATAAATAATACAATATTTATTATCCATATTATTCTTCCCTGCATGAAAAACCTATTTTTTTTTTTTTAAACTATAAACTCTCTATTGTTGATGCATATTTCCTGCTGTGTAAGTGTGAATTCTGGTTTGGGGGCAAATAGTTCAAGGAGCAGGAGCTGAACTTTAATCATCTCTCCATTTTCAGTCTGCTATAGTATGTGAATGTTAGCTAATTCAGCATTATTTAAGATAATGTAGTAGGAAGATTATGCTTGATGTTTGAACTAGTTTCAAATAACCATGATAAAAGGAATTCATCACACTTGGCCAACAAACATCCAATGCTTTAGATTTGTTTTCTCCAGGAATTAATTTAAGAAAGAAAGCTACACAAAACAAAACAAATCAAAACCAAACCAAAATAGTCCTCAAACTTAAACAATCTTCCCCCTCCAAGCAAACAAACACCCTAATTTCCTTCCTTTCCTACTTCCTTTCAGATTTTCACTGTAACTCTTACATTATTTAAAAAGTGATCTTAATTATAACATTTTTTTTCTACCAGATGTGATGCTAGCAGCTGGATAGCTTTGCACCATTATCACAAACAAGTAATGGGCTATGAAAATAAATTGTATTCATCTTGCAAAATGATCAGGCACCAGTGAAAACTTCAGTCCACGTACTGTAGAAATTTTAATTATTCATTTTAGACATTATATCATAGAAGAATAAGAAATAATATAGAAGGGGTAGCTGTGTGGGTATTTAGGAGTACTTCACAGGAACAAGGCAGAATATAACATCCAATCATTCTCAATAGGTATAAGTAGCTTTTTATCTAAGTCAGGGAAGAAGAAATGTAATTAATTGAAAATCAAATCTAAACAGCTATGAAAGTCTATTAACTATATCAGTAAGCAGAAAAGGGATATTTAAGCATAGAAATTATTTTTCCCATTTTTCTAATATATCCAGCTGCAAATGATATTTTTCAATGGGAATTTCCTGTATATTGATTTGAAGTTAATGTGTATCCTGTTTTTTAGCAACACAGAGATAGTGGTAAAAGTGAATTTTTTTTATAACATCATTTCTACCCTGGCAGTTGTTTTGTGCTCCTTAATTACATGCTTTAGAAGCAAATTCTAGCCCAATAGACACATTTGAAAAGTTACCTGCACAATTGCAGGAAGTAAATTTTGCTATCCTTTTTTTCTTGGTTGCAAAAATGCCAGAACTGGCTAAGAAAGAGCCTGTTAGTGTGAATAGGAACAGGAAACAAGAAAGGTTAATTGTTGTAGAAATGTCTCCTTTTCTCATAGTTCCTTTTACTCTAAAAATTGCACAAGCACTTTTTTGTTCTGAAATGAGAGAAATTCTAGTCTGAATAAATAAAAATATATCCCTACATTGCTTTGTACTATTCTACTGCAAGAACACACACCGCACAAATAGCTCTCAAATTTGCTATTAATGGCATAGTGTAAGAGACTTTCAAAACCCAGCAAATACAAGCATCTCTAAAGATTTTTTGTGATGTATTTTGCAAGATCAATAGGATTAATCATGGAAAAGGAATAATTGATTTTGACACCTGCAATGAACACTGTACATATTCTCTGTATCACATATTGCTATATTGACACCAGATACATAGGTAGAGCAGGTACATATGACAAGCATACAGAACAGTCATTCTGGGATTTATTCCCTTGCCCCACATTTCTAACATAAGATGTTAAAGATACGAAACTGTCACACGTGTGATTAATGGCACACAATTTGTTTTCCACAGACAGATTATTCAAAACATATATAGAACAAAGAACCATATTTCTTCACCAATATTAGAAAAATCTCCTTCTGGTAATGAACAGTTTGGGAGACATTTAGGAAAAAAAGCATTAGAAGGCTGCTCAGTCATCAAAATTGGGTATTTTTATAACATTGAAGAGGTGGCCAAAGCTAGGCAGAGTTACATAACAATGTGCTCATGAAGAGTTTTCTGGCTTCATGCCTGACCATCTCTTTAGGCTGTTTTCCTAAATCTCTCTGACTTTTTAAAGAAAACCCTTTCAATGTTGTTTTCTCTCACTACGTGATTTATGGAGCAGCCACTCAGAATAAGAACATTAGGGAATCTGGAGCCTCAGGATCCACGACATTAGGAAAACTTAAAAGTTAGGGCTGGATGTTCAGATTTGCTTAATGAAAAATGTTTTTAGTCTTAGGGCAAATGTTTGAAAGCTCCAGTGACTGTCTGACTTATATCCTGAACTGAATAAAAACAAAATCTCCAATGTAAGAATCCTGAGAGAAACAACAGGCTACTATCTACATGAGTTTCATGTCACTGAAGGAAAGACCTCAGTAACTGGAGTATTCCACATGGCTGAACCTTTAGCTATAGATAAGTATTGTACTCCTTTCAGTGTAAGTATTTCTTTATTTTATATTATGGTTCAATTAATTATTACTGTTTTTTTTTTTTTTTCCTAGACCTTTTCATTTTCTTTGTAAACTATAAACAGACAGAGGAGTAGGATTCATGTGTTGGAGTTAAAAAACTAGGATGTTTCAGGAGAGTTTTGGTCAGATGTTTACATGCTCAGAATTTTGTGCCTAAATGTATGCCTAGTTAATCCAAACCCAAATATATAGCTGTTCTCTGCATGTATCCACTCTATTTCTTGGTCTGGACTGCTAAAAAGTCATAGAAATAAGGTATCTGCCTCTGGCCACCATGCTGAACAGAAGATTGTCAAAGGTTTTTTTCTATATCAGCTATGTCTGTGCTGAGACAAATAGGATGTCCTTTGACAATTTTTTTTACTTCAGAAAGAGTATTGTAATAATTTTCCTAAAATTTCTGCGTTGTTGTGGTCATCTATTCTGGGGCAGTATAAACAATACCTGTTGATTTATTTCAAGGGCCAGTAGAAACAAGCTACCATCCTTTTACTCAGGCAACTCTTCCCAGCTGTTCCAAAAAAACCATGGAAATATAGGCTTCCAAGTGCACAATATTACTATTGCTTCTGGCCTGTCCAAGTTCTAGTTGCTCTCCTTCAGCTGCTCCTCCCTCCAAAGGCTCATTAAAAGTTAGCCATTAAATTTGTGGTGAGACATCTGAGATTAATGCTGGACATATATGGTTCTTGGGAGCATTTACATATTCTAAGTACATATGCACTCCTTTATAAAGTTTTTAAATAACTTTCACTATCAACATTTTCTGATGAAGGGAAATATATGAAACCACTGTATTGAGCACATCTGGCTTGTTTTTTGTTACAGGTCAAAACCAGTAAAAGCAATTGTGTATGAAAGTTGTTTTTTTTTTACTTCATGAAACAAGAAAATAAGCAAAGATGCTTTCCCTGTGAAAGCTTTTCTTCCATAAATGTTTTTAAAGGAAAGTAATTTCTTCCTTCTATAGGCTGAGTTCTAGCCCCAGTTTGATGTGTTATAAAAGCAAATAAACAGAGGATTATTAGTTCCTAAAGAGAGATTTCTCTGCCTCTTCAGATTCTTCAAAGCACCTTTCCTGATCATAGGTCAGATCTCTGGGCAGGATTTGCAGCTGTCCTGGAAATGGCATCTCCCAGACCATAACACAGCCTCACCTACAGTGTCCTGGAGGTGAAAACATCTGGGCTTTGTCCCTAACCCAGAGGAACTGGTTTTCATAACCCTCCAAAGCAGAAACTATTACAACGAAGGTGGGTTTTTTTTTTCATTTTGGTTCGGTTTGGTTTGTTTATTTTAACAGAATTAGATATCCTAAAATTATGCATCACTGGAGATGGTATGCATGGAAGCAGACTGCAGTGACACGTGGCATCTCAAGCATCAGGCATTGCCATTGTACCATGCTTTTCATCTTGTTCAGAAAGCTCTTCAGGTGGAACATTTCTGCACCCTGCTCCTTAAGGAAGCACATTTTGGGACATGTGTTGAAGATTTATTTCAGGTTTTAAACCTGCTCTGGATTTGCCGCCTTTTACAGAGGAATTACAGAATAGATAACAAAGAGTAGGAAGAATAAATGTCAAGAGTCAAAGTTGGTGTCTTGCAGGTATCAAGGAGCTGTGGACTGGCCAAGGACATAATACATTTGTCCACCTGTACTCCACATTTCAAAGCTCTTTGTTGCCTGGGGAGTGAAAAATGGGGTGTTCATAGACTTAAAGCATCACAATTTCCTCTGGTTTCTGCTTTGAGAGCCCAAGGTTGTACACAGAAATATTGCAATATTTCATCTGATTTTTTCCCTTTTTTTTTTTTCACCAAGCATCTTATCAGAATCTAACAGCCACAGCTGATTATTAGGAAACCTTTCTCTGTTCTAATTCACCAGCGGAAAAAAACGGTGTGTATTTATTGGGAAATACTGAGTTTAAAGATTCTACTAGAAAAGCAGTGCACAAAGGTTAAGAGGACACTGATATTTCCTTTAATTTAATTCCTCCAATGCCTTTCATATTTCTGACTTAGAACTGTCAGTGACTTAATAGCAACAGAAAAATGAAAAGGAATATCATTCTATAAAACCAGAAGATATATCTAAAGTAGGGAACATAAAAAGTTTCAAACTGCTAGCACATTATATGATTTCATTGTGCATGATTTTATTTGAAGTCATTTAAATACTGTGATGTCTGATGGCAACATAAAACTCAATTTGAAAGATGTTTTGTACTTCAGATAACTTTGGATTAAATCTTTTGACATAAGTCTCAGTTTTCTTTTAAACAGTGACCAAGAAAAAGACAATGCAAATTTTTTAATCTCAATTTAATATTTCATCTTAAAAATAGTAATATTTTTCAAGAAATCATATTAAATTGAGTTTATAATTTATAATATGCCATCAAAAATTTGCATTATTTTTCAGCAAAATAATATTCCTTTGTCTTCAAAAGGATCATTTTTTAAGAGATATTGTCAAACTCACTGTTTCTGGTCAATGAAAAATTGAGCTCCTGGCTCTGTCTGCTGGGCTGGGAGCTGTAGGAGTTAACTCTGCTGATGATAATGAGACTGAGCAGGCAGCAGATGCTCATGTGCCTTTACAATCCAAGTCTACCAAAAAATTCATCTCACAGAAAATTTAAGGAATGTCTGGCACCCTGGAGATAGTGGCAGACTCAGTATTAGCCATATGCCACCTGCTAGAGCCACTGTTAAACAAACCACAGGATTTTAAAGCAGTATAAGAAGTTGCTTACTCACAATAAAACTGTTCTATTCCAAGGCATATAATCTTCCCTTACAACAACTTTTAAACCACCAGTCATGCTAAGCTCTGAAAAGAATTAATTTGTTGAAAAATAATAAATAAATTATTTTGAGAATATTCTACTAAAATGTTCTGTTTATAATCACTCATGTATAGGAACACAGTGTTCATTATAGTAGGTTATTATTCCCATAAAATCTCAAATACTTTACACCTACTAAGTCACATTTACAATTTTAACATCTGTTGTCTTAAAGATTTTGGGAGGGTCTGTTACCATTTTCACACATCAGCATATTTGATATCATTCCGAGACAAAAATATATTCTGTAAAACGTGCAAATGCCTTCATTTGCAAAACCTGCAAAAGAATGATACCCCACTGTAAAGAAGAACTTCTGAGCACTGCAGAATGTATAATGCATATCTGTGATGCCTTGCATGGCTCACAAAACCATATTTTTCTCTAGTCAGCATTTCTGGGATAAGTAGATACAGAATAAAAAAAAGAGGTATCTTCAGTTGTGACTTTGTAAACTCACATCTCATGGACCAAATCATTGACAATGTGGCCAAAAATGCTCTTGGACAATTGGTACATATTCCTGGGCATATGTGTGAGTGTTTGCTTTGAAAATACCACAGGAACAAAAATTTGGTTTAGGAAAGAGATGCCATTCATATGAAGACAAATCTGTCTCATGACACATGGCTTCAGATGATCCAACAGGTCAAGTTGATTGAAAGGTAGAAAGGATTGAAACTGAGAATTATGCAGCAGAGTCTTATTGGAAAAGCAGGAAAAATCACTAACATTTAGAATTATTGCAGTAGTCTGGGATAGTGAGAATTTTTCTCCTCATCGAAGTGGCTGATAGTTCCCCAAGGCCAAACATGTTGAATATTCCTGTCTCTCAAAGCTGAATTTGGGCCTGTATCTTTGGTTAGTCGTAATTTTATTCTCTTGTAATAATAAGAATTGTGTTTCAGAAAACCAAACCAAGCCAAAATTATGAACAATGATGCTAGATTGTAGTTGAAGCTCAGAATGTCTCTGATTTACATACTGGGAGGCAGGTTGGGTCTAGGATTTACTGCCATGGACAGCTCAGATTTAGTGGAGAATTCATAAGGTCGTTTGAAGGACTAAGCTACACATAGCTGTTTATTTTAAATTTAAAGCATCAGGCACTTCTGAGTTAACTAAAAGAAGAAAGAAAATATTTTGTGATGCAACCCCTGTAATTCTTTACTTAAAGAACCAAGAAACTCAAGTGTAGCATGTGCTAAATACAGACATTTAATTTCTCCTCATTTCCCTTACTTAGCTTTCTGTAATTATCTCCCTTTCTATATTTGAGATGCTGAAGATTGTTGGAATAAATTTTGAAAGATTTTTTTGCCCTGGAACAACTCATTCAGATTCAGGCTCAGATTCATTTTCGTAGGAAAAGATTGAAGCTTACATATTTTAGAGTTTTAGCTCCAGCATGAAAAACAACCTGTTTGTTTTATATATATATTCCAATCTGAAAGAATTTTTTTAGTGGGAGCAGAGAGAAAATTGGAATGGATGGTAATTGGAGGGAAAATATACTTATTTATCTCTGAATTCATTCTCATTTTTAATACTCTGTCACCTCACTATACAAACAGTCTCAGAAGCTACAGCCTTTGCAAGGGTTCATTTGCATTATTTCTCTGTAAAATTTTTTTGGGAATAGAAATGATTGCAATTCTTCTGTCAGAGGTGTAGAATGCAGAAGTAGAAAAAAAAGTAATTATTCTTAGTACTGACTCTGTTTCTGAAACATATATTCAGGACTTACCACCTTCATCTCCAGTTGCACACTTCAGCAAAATAGCTGAGAGAGACTGTCTCATTGTAAATTTACCATGGCACTTACACCCAGGAATCACAGTGTTGTCAGAAATAGGTGTGGGTATTTTTTGAACATATTTAGGCTGGCATTTAGAAGATATTGTAAGAATACTCTTAACCATCAATGCAATCAGGTATAATGCAGACTTTCAGAAGGGTTGTTAGGGCAAAAACACTTATTGTAAGATAAAGTTGATGTGTGTTTGAAAAGCTTTATGCAGTGCATTTACCTGAGATAATAAGATGCTGTTCATTAGACAGAAAGCTCCTGCTAATCCTGTTTTTCTAAATATGCTTGTATTACTTCGTACTCATTCTCTGAGTATGCTAAAGAGCAGCTACAAAGAACACATTTTGTCTTTTGAGTATTGAGGTGGATACTGCTCCAGAGCTAATCATATTCACTGCAGAACATGCAAAGGGATATCCATAGCACAGAACTGCCTCATTTGGGAAGCAGGGAGTGCACTGAAAAATCTTGAGAGACCCACTTTCTAGGGTTTGCTCAGCTGCAAGACAGCCAGATAGGTGCTGACACCAGCTCTAGTTTAATTCTAATAGAGATGTTCCACTCTGCAAAGCACCATTATTGCTTCCATTATATCTCTTCACCTTATGCTTACTGTGCAGAATGATGGATTCTGGAAAATAGAACTGTTCCATGAACGGGAATTTTTCACTTGTTACCTTCACATCTGCTCATGCACTATACCACCAGCAGAAGAGGATGTAGAGTACAGATTACAACTTATCTTCAGAGTTCAATATTGATCTGTGTTGGTATTTTGCTCATTTATTATTCATATTCATTTCAATATGCAGAAAACTGTATTTCTGACCTCCTTTCACAGACATTAGATTCTGCCCATTGATTCTCATTTTGTGGACTGTAACAGGCCACATCAGTCCCTTCACAGAGAAAAGAAACTCTTGGTTAGCACAGTAGCCTCACAAATGCCTTTTCTCCCATTTTCTTTGCTCTCTCACATGCTCAGAAGATCCTTTCACACTGTTGATGTTCTCGTGCTTTCCCTGTTTACCAAACACTGGATCTAGAGCCTTTATTTTTGTAACCACAATCAAGTCTTCCTTCCTGGAGATCCCCGTGGGGCTAATTAAGGTAATTAAATGGGGAAAATAACACACACACAAATATTTTTTTACTCCTGACATTTTTCATATGTGGCCTTTTCAATAGAAGTGCCAGACAATTTTTTGAATCAGGTTTTAAAACATCTAGATTAATAAATATAAATATCCAGGGGATTAAGTGAAGGCTGATCCACCTGTAGATCCAGGAATCTTCTTTCTTGCCCTTCTCCAAGACAAGTGAAATGTTTTACGTGTCCCCATCATTGTGATGTTTCAAATGATGGAGAAAGGTATGAGAAAAATATTGACCAGCTTTCTTAACACATATGCATTCAAATGCATCCCTTCTGGTCCCTTGACCTCATGTATTTTACATTACCTGTGGTGCTCTCTATCCTGGTAGGATACAGCATCTCTACTACACAATCATTGTGCCCTAAGAGTACAATAATTTTCTGGATTTTCACAAGGCTGCAAATCCCCCCCCTCAGCCCTAATGGGGTGATAGCCCTTCACTACCCTTCAGTTTTTATTAGTGTGTGGTAGATTTGTATTAGATACCTGCCATTGTCAGGTAATGTGGTTAGTATTGTGATTGAATTTGGATTTTATCAATGTAGGGTATGTCACGATTGCATTCTACCTCTCCTTCTGACAGTGAACTGGCAGCAGTACTAAATGCAGTAAAAAATGAAGCATTTCAGAAGTACAGGCTATGACATGGTAATGGATTTTCAATTCCTTGTCTTTTCATCATTATTTATGGAAATTGCCATCACTCAGTTTTAAATAGATTCTTATTTTCTATGAATGTTTAATGATCTATATATTAATTCTTTTCACATTTGGTTATATAATTATGTACAGTTACAGGGCACTCTTAGGATTAACACTTCTCTCAGGAGTTATGTGGTGATGGTAATAGGAAGATGCATGAACTACAATGAGAAAAGAATATGGCAATGAGGAAAAAAACTGATTGAAAACAGCTTTTGTGAAAAGTTCAATTGAAGAAGTATAAAGTAAGATTGAGTCTTGGATATGATGGACTAGAAGTAAATCAACCACTGGAACAGAACAGCTGTGCATGCACAACATGTGCAGAAAGATCAGCTATCAGGAGATTGGTTTAATATAAGCTTGATTTCTAACTATTTGGTTTGATATATTTTCAATTAATAATTCTTGGGATTTTAGAAGCTTAAATATTTTTGATTTTGCCGTTCTAGAATGCCTTAAGTACCATCACAAAATGCTCTATCTTAAGATTTTCAAATCTTTATAAAGTCATCTAAATTTTTTCTTATGGTTTATACAATAATAGTTACAGTACAACTGTGTAAAACACCAGAAATTCCTGAGAAAATCTCTAAATAGTACATCACAAATTAGGTTTATTACATAAAAGCATGTAGCTTTTATGATTAGAGAAGCTTCAGATTTGAAGGATGTAGAGTTCTGATGCTTCTTTAAAAATAAAACCTTTACAAATGCTGTAAATTACATTTTCCTTAATATTATTGAGATTTTGTGCTGATACTAGACACTGCTTTGACAGTAGTATGCATTTACTTTATCTGCTTTGATACCAAATCTGCACAATGAATCTGTACATGAATTATTTATTTGGGGAAGAATTCTGATTTATTTTAGTAGGATGTTTCTGCGTGTCAGAGAAGGACTTAGGGGACTGATACACAGAAATTGTGATTTTTAATGTAATGAGCCAGGATATGTAGAGATAGGATGAATAAATATTGAAATAGTTGTACAATGGCAAGGGGCATATTGCAAATGGGAAATATGACATTCAAGTGGCCTGAATAATTTGAGTGCACAGTGAATGATAGTATCATCTCATATCTTGATAGTAATGATGCAGTAGTTCAGCACTGGCTGCACTGTGCTTACTGATAACATTCCAAATCAGATACTGTGAGGCATTTGCTATTTACTGGCAGGGATTTTCCATCAAGCAATGAAAGAAAGCAGAGAAAATCTATATAAATCTTGTGCTGATATAATGGAACTATTTAGTACCAGAGTTCTATAGATTTTTCTATAAAAAGCATTTATATTCTATTTTTTTTCCTGCATCTATATTTTAAATGTCCACATGAGATGTTTTCAAAATAAACCAAGAATTTTAGATATATGAAACACTTTGGTATATCCTACTAGAAGAATGCAGGAATTTTCTGTAAGCAGCCCCTTGTAATCATCATTGAGATTGGGAAAGTGGAAAATATATAATAATTTCAGTGTAACTGTGGTTGGCAGCCACACCTCTTCAGATGCTGCACACTTCTACCTGGATTCTTATTATATGTAGGTAAAGGTGTTTACCATATTAAAGATTTAGTAAATAATGATATGAAGACAATATTGCAATATTTTATGTCTTGGAAGCCATGTTCCTTTTCACAATAAACATTTGCAAGAAAGGAGCCTGGGTGTTGCCATGTTAGTGCCAACTGGTCTGTACTCACTGTTAAATCTCAGCAATCAGCAAATTTTCTGAAGCCTCTGGCTTTTGAAAGATGTTTGTCATGTTGTCACAGATAAGATTTACTTGTCAACAACATCAAGATTATCATTGACATGTGAATAGTCAACATCATTGCTAATTTATTATGTCAAATAATATAGAAATATAGAAGGTTGAAAAGTATGTTTTCTCACAAGTAAAATCTATCTTCAGACTTACAAATTTTTAAGCACTGTTTTTCTCCTTCAGGCAAATGATTTATCTTGTCTCATTCATTTAATGTGAGTTAAAAGAATAGCTGAGTTATTAATTATTTAAATCACATTGAGTCCAGGCTGGGGTGTCAACAAGGTCTGTGAAAAACACATAAGTGACCTGAGGGTGGGAAGCAAGATGAAATGGAGATCTGAAGAAAGGAAACTGAAAAGAATTAGGAGATGAAAAAAAGCCAGAATCTGTATTTTTATTCATGTAAATGCATCTCCCTTATAGATATATGGCCTATTTCACTAGAATTATTTCTTCAACTTCCAGTTTAAAGAGGTGTGTAGTGTAGTAGAGATGTATAGTGGAAATTTAGACTTTGGAGTTACTCTTCTTGTTAGAGAATTCTCTGTCTGGGAGAACAAGTGTGTTTGCTGAAGGCCTTTAGTCTACAGAGTTCTTGACATGAAGTTATGCTATATTTGATCCACGTTTAGAAAAAATATATCTGCATGAGAAGAAATCTATAACTAAATTTCTTAGCCTTTAACTGTTCTGGAATCACTAGCTACAAGTCTTGGTTCTTCTGAGTGTTTTCTTTTGTTAACAATGTGAGAAAAAAGAATAAAAAACCACACAACCACATAAAAAAGAAGTTATGTATGTTGTCTGTTTTGGTTGATTGGTTGGTTGGTTGGTTTGGTTTGGTTTGGATTTTTTGGTGGGTTTTTTTTTTGAGATTGTCTGTTTTTTCAAACGTATTTCTAATTTTTCAAACTGAATTGATAATGTGGAAAGCAGAAAGGGGCAGAAGGGAAGATCTAATACATATTGAGCTTTTATTGTATTTTTTTAAGGTTTCAGCCCAAAGAAAAATCCAGTTGGCAGGTTAGTACAGTACCCAAGTACGACTTTCTCACACTTAATGTTTTTATCAGTCCATTATTTCAGCTATTATTTTTGTGCATGCTTGTTCCTGAAGCTTATCTCCTCTTTATGTCATCCCTGATAAAGTTGTTCATAAGTTTCCTAAACACCTAATGCCAAGTGGGGGAAGCTCTCAACCTCCCCTCCCTCCTTCTCCCATGCAGAAGATACATTAAGTGTCTTCTCCTTCCCTATTCATGTTCTAAGAATCCAAACACCTAAGCCACTTAATAATATAATACTATAATACTATAATTCTAATGGAGTCTTTCTAGGGTTTTTTTTGCTATCACTTATGTTACAGCAGAGATTTTTCTGCTCCATGGAAAGAATATAACAGTGACATGCATGTGAAAAAGGACACAGAAGGTATCAGACACTGTGAGAAGTGACTTGGCACTTGGCACTTCTTGGATATATGTAAATTGCAACATTTCTCTTTAGCTGCATAAGAGAATTCTTACAAGCACACCAGTGTGAATCCTTCAAAAGCAAAATTATTTTATGGAAAGAAAATGAGCAGTGTGGTAGCACATTATTTTGCTCAGGGCTACAAAGTACAACTGCATTACATGCTATATCTATATTTGGTATTAAAAAGAAATCAAAGATCCCCCTTAAAGCATTCTTTTTCTGACAAGATTTTCATTAAAACCCAGCTCTTGTTATTAAGCACATTATAACATAATTAAAATTAAATAAGTCTTGTGGGAAAGTAATAATATGACAAAGAACCACCTTTAATTAAATTCTCTTTTTTTTTTGTCTTTGAATGGGTTCATTCAAAAGAGAGTCAGTCTGAGAAACAATATTATTAGTTAAGCATATTTTAATTATCTTGCTTCTTGAAATTTATATACTCAGAGGTACCACTTCGATATAGTAGTTTGAAAAGTCTTTAAATTATTAAAGAAATAATTTGCCAAAAGCCTTTATGCTTCCATGCAACCACAGTGTGTTGTCATGTAATATTGAAGAAATAGGTTATAGCAATTGGTTGTTGGCTTGCCAACTTTGCCCTCCTTGAAAGTTGTATTGACTTTTTAAAAAATAGTAGACATTATGATTTAATTAATATTGTTAAAATGTCTTCAAATATCACACACTCTTAGAAAACCAGGTACATTTGACATCAAAGATTTTTCTTTGGTACACACAGGTCTAAAATGCTACACTTGAGGAGGCAAAGAGAGAATCAACTGAATATAGATTATTTTAGGGTGTTGGGCTGTTGGAGACTGAAGTGTTGTAGCTTATGGCTTAAACATCCCAGGTGGCTGCTCATTCTCAGAAGGAGTTATCAGGGCTGAGTCATGGAGAAGATAAAGATCACTGCCCCATCTATTTTAACAGCTTATGTAGAGGGTAATAGAATATATTCTTTAGGTTATACCTTCCATTGTAACCCAAGACAATACTATAATATATGAATAACTGAGTGCAAAGTGTTCAGTATGCTTTCAAATAGATTTTAGCCATCATTCTACACCTGAAATGATGGTCATCGAACTTTTACAGGATAGTTCAAGTTTATAAGGTGCATCCTTACCAAGATATTAAAAAAACCCATCTCAAACGTATCAGGATGTTTGAAGTGTGGTTATATATTAAAAAAAAAAAAAAATACAACATTTTAAAAATCAATGCCTTATCTCACCTGCTTCTTGGGAAATTTATGCAAGGTTAAATGCATATACAGAGCCTTCATTATTGAGTTTAGGTGGGTTTTTTGTTTGTTTTCCACGTAATTGGTCTGCAACTTTTTTTAGTCTGTTATGTCTTTTTCTGAAGTCTTCCTACATATCTTGAAAACATGGTGATACTTTTGTGAAGTGAAATAAAAAATTCTCAGTCTGAATTAGTTCAGGAATTAGATTGTTAATGTAATCCTTTTTGGAGAGGGATTATCAAAACGACTGTAAAATTTTCAAAAATTAGATGAATATGCAGTCCTGATTTTCCTTCAACACAACTTTACTAGATATCCCACCAAAGAAAACAGGTTTTATCCTGCACATTGGATGAATAATCATTACAATTTATTAGTGCTGTGCTGCACTGTTGTTCTGGTATGGAATTATGGACCTTTGTTATAGAAAACTCTGGTGCCAGGTGGTAACTCTGGTCTATGGTAAATCACACAATAAATTTGAATATGTGTTCTTACCTTTGCTTGCTTGTTAACTTATCTTGGTTCAAAGATTTGAGTCAAAAAAAACCTGAGAATCTCAGTGGGTGTAGCTCAATTGATCAAGATCCCTGGGGAAGAAGTCCCAGCAGTTAGCCAGTAAAAGTCCAAGAAGCACTTGGATAATGCTTCAAGGAATTTGCTGTGATTCTTGGAATGGTCCTGTGCAGATCCAGGAGTTCAGTTCCTTGTGGATCCTTTCTGACTCAGGATACTCTATGATGCTGAGATATTCAGATTAGTCATTGAGTGTGGCCATCAACCACTTGGGAGCAATGTTCTGTCCTCTTCCTTTACAGAGATGGTTGGCAATTTTTTAGTCTTCAAAAATTGGTTTATAGTACTGCACTAAACTTCACTCAGAAAGTTTCTGAAAGGGAAAAGTTTCTGCTCCAGAAACCTCAAAAAATATCTTGGTCTTTATCCTCAAAGATTTGGAAAATTCTTACGAAGTGCCTTGTCAGAGTTTTTTAAATGCCATTTGAAAAAACCACCAGATCAGAAAAGTTGAGTTGCCTGAATTTGTAATTCCAAAATATTGAGAGGGAGTTAAATTGCTTTTGAACGTGTCATCTCAAGGCTTTCCTACCTTGGGTGCAGTAAAGCAGTGCAGCAGGCTGCCCAGAGGGCTTGTACAGTTTATACCCTCTGGGATTTACAGGGCAAAAGCAAGATAAAGCCCTGAGCAACCTGTTCTGACCTCAAAGATGTCCCTGCTGTGAGCAGAAGGTTGGATTAGACACCTCTCATGGCTCCTTCCAGTTGGAATTATCCTACCACACCAAGAGTTTTCTTAAATGAGTCGGGTTGAATGCTAGGAATACGACACAAGAGAATTTTACAATCCTAAACTTCCTTTGCTAAATCTTCCTCCTTAGGCTACTTCTCTAAACCAGGACATTTGGAAAGAGTGAGGCCTGATGAAAAGCAGAGGCAGTATTACAAACACTCTTGCATGTGTTGGTAGTTTGCATTCTGCCTGTCTCAGAGCACATCAAGGGCAGTGACAGTCTATTCTCACAGATGGTGTCTGTGGCTGGCAAGTTGGGCAGAGAGAGAAAACTGTTTAACTTCTTGGGAAATGCCAAACAGAAAGAAGAAAACAACACCCATTTCATGCCATTTTGGAATGCTACAAAACAATAGCTGTCCCCTGATTGAAGTGGAACTTTCTGCTGTAGACTACTTGGCTAATCCTGGGGACACCAAAATTCACAACCGGAATTGTCAGCTGTCACTCCCTTTACTGAATAGAAACCCCCTTCAAAAGCAAATAAAAGTCCAAGACTAATTAAATAAGTGTAAGGTCAGTGTTGCTCTGTTTTTCTGATGCAGCAAACCCAGAACTACAGCTGATTTACTTAGCAAGGAAGAAAAGGACTCCTTTAAGAGCAGTGGGAATTTGGCTGAGACAATTTAAATGATTTAAGACTTCTTAACCTTGTAATCTTATCTTGGGGATGATCTTTAGCCAAAAATTAACATATTTTCTGTTCTCCTTAGCCCTCTATATGTTGGTTAGATGCAATTAAAACTGTAGTCTGAGACAAAAAAAATATGAAAACAATTCTTTAAGTTGGAAATGGGCATTGAGGATCATCAACTGATCTTATTTGCTGCAGAACCTAGTGAGAACCTAGTATTTTATATAACAATACAGTCAATGCTTATATATTTTGTTCCCATATCACTGGATAACCATACAAAAGGTAAAATCTTCATCGAGGTACCACTTGGTGTACGAATAAAATTATATTTTAAAAAATCCAGATATAATACCTTTTCCTATGTTAATTTCTTCCTATTTCTACTCTCTCTATGTGTACAGTTAAGTAAGATGCTGAAGAAGGATGTGGTTTTAATTCAAACACTCCAAAATATTTAATTAGTATTTAACACATGGTTTTTATGTGTCTTTAGAAAAATAAAATGCATATGTGGCAGCTTTATAAAATAAATTTATTGTTCATTATAAAAATATTAAAATAAGCAGCAAATGCATCTTGCTCTAACCTTAAAACACGCTCTTTACTATTTCAAAAGAAGCCTGGCTGCACTGCATCATAAGGAGCAGGCCATTATTTTTCAGTATTTGCCTTTATTAAGAAAAGTGGAGAGTGATGAAGCTTTTCAGTGCATGATTCACCTACTGTAGTGCTGAAAAAGCTGTTTACAAACCACAGACTGAACAATTTTCTGTACAATTCTGAACAAGTGCTTGTGGCTCCCTCCAATGGTAGGAGGCTACTATTGCTGGGGCCACGCCAGAGGAAAACCTGGAACGCCCTGGAGTACCAAGAACTCCAGGAAATGCTTGATTGGTTTCTCTATTACACACTTAAAAGAAAACAAAAATCTTGTGGGATTTTTTACTTGAACACTACAAAAAATTAATGAACAGGGAAATCTCTTTCCATTGTAAATTCAGTCTATTTGAGTGCAAAATATGTGAATGAGGCTTATTTCTTCACTAATGAAATGTGCTTTTCCGCCACCACAGGTGAAGAATTTAGAGAATATTTGGATGATGAAGTTTCTACAGTATGTCATTACTAAAGAGATATTTTTAAATGATTTTTTTATTAATCACTTAAGGTGCAACAGTTAATTGCTCTCTCTGAGAGAAAACTTCAAAAGTAATGCATCAAATAATTTTATTAAATACTAAACATGGTGTACAAACTCTAAAGTTCTTGTCTGCTGTTGAGAATTTTGTGAATGCCATTCACACTACATAAGATGGAGGATTTTCCTCCACTTTCAATACAGCCTCTGGTCAATCAAATGCCAACTTCTTATGTTTGCAGGAGCTGTGTCTTCAACAAAGCTGGTTTTGCTGTTTGAATTTGGGTGCCTTAGCAAGGCAAGCTCTGCCAAATTACTTGTGTGATAGTGTGAGTGGTTATGAAGGCCAAAATGCCTGAAAAAGGTCTCAAGAAAAACAAATGTCCTTGAATATGCCCATATTTCATCCTATCTTATTTACTTATTTACCTATTTGGGTTTATCTGTCTGTAACAAAGACTGGATCCTGAATCTAAAATTGATGTGAGGTATTGAGAAGACTCTAAGTTCATAGAATCACAGAATGGCCTGTGTTTGACCACCGTCATGATCATTTATTTCCAACCCCCTACCATAGGCAGGGACACCTTTCAGGTAGAAGGAGCAGTTGATTTCTTTGATTTTCCTTGGATTTAATGTTTTGTTACTATTTTCAGAATCTCTTTTATATATATATATATATACACACATATCTATGTCTATCTATATCTTTATCTATATCATCTATATCTCTATCTCTATCTCTATCTATACCATCTATATCTATATCTATACCGCCTATACCTCTATCTATATCTATCTATCTATATCTATATCTATATCTATATCTAATCTATATCTATATCTATATCTAATATATATCATCTATATCTATATCTATATCTATATTTATATCTATATCTATCTATATTTATCTACATTTATATTTATATTTATATCTATCTATATCATCCATATCTATATCATCATCATCTATGTCTATATCTGTCTATATCTATATCCATATATATATCTATCTATAGATATAATATTCTATATGTTCAATATATTACAAAAATTAGTACAGTGTCAGTCAGGAATTATATACTCAGCAGCCAGGAAGCAGATGCCTATAAAAGAGTTGAAAACAGTGTACAGGTGGAAGATATGACCTATCCAAAAACTACATTTGCATTCAAATTACTGTAAACCAATTCTTCCATGGTTAGGTAAATCATAATGATTTAAGTAAGAAATACTCTTTTTGAGAAAAAAATAATCATTAACCATGAAGTCAGGGAGAAAAAAAAATAAACCAACATAGGTGTTACTGAGGTCAAAGTAAAAAGATATTTCTGGTGTCAGGGCTTAACAGCCATCCTTTAACATCACCAGACTGCACCGTTTCTGGGTGAGTGCCAAGAGCTGTGATTATCTGGATTCTAAGGACAAAATGCTGGTGCGATGCTGGTGTCAGCTAAGGCTGCAGTATAAATCTCCCTCCCTCCCTCCCTCCCTCCCTTTCGCTG
>JAOTQZ010001615.1:8485772-8518339 GCA_026546895.1 Pogonocichla stellata | reverse complement strand
GGGAGGGTGGGAGGGGACACAGCCAGGACAGGTGAGCCCAGCTGACCAAAGGGATATTCCAGAGCATGTGGCACCATGCTCAGTATAGAAAGTGAGGGGAAGGAGGAAGCAGGGGAATTTTGGAGTGATGGTTTTGTCTTCCCACGTCTCCATTGGGCATGATGGGCCCCGACTCTCCTGGAGATGGCTGAACACCTGCCTGCCCATAGGAAGCAGACAATTAATGCCTTAGTTTTCTTTTCTTGTGTGCGTTGCTTTTGCTTTCCCTATTAAACTCCCTTTATCTCAACCAACAAGTTTTCTAAGAGATTAAAGAATGACATTGGAATAATTGTCAATCTATCCCACTTTAAGGAACTGCCTACCCCCCAGATAAATTCATGACACTATACCTGTTAACTATTGCACAGAGAAGCACCAAGAGTCCAGATTTATTTCAGCAAATTGATAAAGAAATAGTTGGCATTGCACAATTAAGTCTCATCATTAAGTTATTCTGAAACTGTATCTGACAAGTACAAAATATGTGCTAGTTACTGGCTATTATTTCCAAAACTGTCAGTTTGACTCCAGGTAGCAGACAGTATTTTGGAAGCAGGATATCCCAGTCTTTTCCTGCATAAAACCTATTATGAGGTAGCAAAGCAATCTTAACATTTAAAGTACTATTTTTTTTCATTATGAAGTGCATTGGATGAAAATAGATGAGAACAGAAAACAGTATGAAAAGCACATGCTGAGATTTTGATTTCTCCATAACAAGTAGGAGCAGCCAGTTTTTCGATGCTGAGTCCCATGGAGCTCAGGGAAGAGTGGAAATGTCAGTGCATGCAGTCACTGCTTGAAGGTCCAAGTTGGTATTTCTTATTCTGAAATAAGGAATCAGTGACTTCTCTGGGACTACCATTAAGCACATTGTTTTTCCTCATCTCCTGTTCCTTTGGAAAGAATCACTCAGGCTGATTTCCCTCTCTGAGGCAGGAATTAACAGTAATTAAACATATCGTTGCATGATCTGGAAAATTCCATAGACCTGCGAAATGCAAACAAGACTCCTGCTTTGAAAAAAAACTGAGAGTATACTTGGCCTTTTGGAGATGAAAAGTATTTATCTCCAAATTATTCCCTTTTCCTTAAATATCTAGTACTCTTATCATTCTAGTGTGCCACAGTATACTACCTGTCTTCCCTGCCATATAGTCAATTTCTAAGTAATTATATAAATAGTTAGATATATATAAACTCATAGCACATCAGCAGCCAGAGCTGACAATATCCATGGAGTTTTTGTGTTTTTCTGGAGACCTTCATCTGCATCTATCTTAATTGTTCTACCTTGATAACAGACATATAAATATAAGCAAACATACAAGTAAAAAAAATTCCAGTGACATGTATTTCCAGCTTACCTTTCCTAAAGTAAGCACCATCAAGGAAGGTATATGTATTCCAAACTGTAAATCCAGGAAGAGGTTTCTACATTTTATAAGAAATAGTTCTTTTTTATTAAAGGTTCTGCCTCCTCTGAAGAGCATCAATTTCACCAGGTTTCTAATTTTTGGGAAGAGTTATTCACAGCTTTTATTAAATTTATAGATATGGAACACAAATTGTAGATAGCAAAAGATTTAGAACATGGACATCATGTTTAACTTGTCTTTCTATTTGGGGACAGGGTTTATTATAAATGTTAATACAAAATAAATCAAGTTATTCTATAGTATCTTGGAATATTTTGATTAGTTTTGCTGACAATTTTTCAGCAGCAAAATTACACACTTCGTAATATTTCTCATCTGAAATTATAGAGCAACATACATTGAATATGATGTGGAATTTATGCTTCATAGAGGATGAAGCTATAAAAGTTTAATATTTAATCATAGTTCAATAAATCAAAGTAACACCATATGTTCATTATATATATTTATACATGGTCATAAAATACATTACACTTAATGTTGTCTGACTGCTCATAACTTACCTGCAACCCTTAAATGACTAAGAAACATGAAAGTATACTATGAAACTAATCAGCAGAAAAAAATTGAGGTTGCTGTAACATTCTGCTTTGCTATAATAACAGTTCCATAAAAGTAACTTGCCACCTTCTTAGGAAAAATGAGCCCAGACAATGAGCTCATATCCATGCATCCTGTGCTTTTACCAGCAGCCAGCATCACTCCAACTGTGCTGGCAGAGCCAATTTAAGGTAGATCAAGATAGTCAGTAAAACCTTGAAATCATATAAGGGTCTCACAAACAAAATGTTTTCTTGTATCTATTTCTATACATTCATGTCAGCTGCTTATCATGATCCCAGCTGTGTAAACACCAGTATTACAAAATTTAAGGATAGGAACTCAAATGCTACAGCAGTACCAGAGAATTTAAAAGTCCTCTTTGTATTTTGCACTGGGTACAAACAGATAGATGAGATATTAGCTATGGCTAGTGGAAGACAGGAGTCTTTCTGTGCATTCCCTGAGTAAATTTTAAAAGGAAACAAATACACAGAGGACATATGAGGGTGTGTGAGAGTTGTGTTGGAGTCTGTCTCAGTTATGGTACAGCAGAAACCAGATATTGACTGATGCAACTGAACCACATGGAAAAACAAACACAGAAAATTAACAATCACATGTTTCTCAACACATGTATGGTTTTGTTTACAAAACAAAACAAAACAAAATAAAACAAAAAATCCAAGGAAGAAACAAACCACCCCCGCTCCCCCAAACAACAACAACAGCGACAAAAACAAACCCACAAAACCAAATCAAAACAAAAAAACTCAACCAAACAACAACACAGAAAGAAAATTTACCTGGGCAACTGTTCTAATTTTGCACCTCCAAATCTTATTACCAGAAATCCATTATATTAAATTCCATTAATTATATCACATTTAAGACAATTATTTTGTTTAAATTTCCTTTAAAGCACTGTGAAGAGTGCTGAGAGAAGTCTGTTTCCTTCATATTGACCATGTTTGTTATAAAAAATTATGATTTGGCAGGAGCTGCATATAACATTTTGCACCCTTCTAAAGGTAGAACAATTATTTTTTCCCAAGGCCATTCAAACATGTGACTGTTTATTATTAGAGTTGGAAAGTCAATATTACTTTTGAATGAGTGAAGTGCAGGCATACACCTCCTATTGCAAAAGGTTTGCATTTTAATTATCCCTTAAGCAGAACTAGAGTAAGACTAAGTTTGAAGAACTTTGAGCTGTAACTTTGAATACTTTGATATTACCCTCATGATGATCAAAATATCTTTTTTTAATTTTTCCCTCTGAGAAAATCAGAGTCTATAAAATTCGTCTTTTAATTTTCATTAACTTAAAACTTGAACCTGTTATGGAAGGTAAATGTGGGAAAAAAAAGTTTAATGCATTGTGAGAAGAGAAACACAGCTTATGGAGATACCATGTCACCATGCAGGCACTATCTTCTAGCATTTTTGTGGCCTACACAAATGCATATTTGACTACCAAGAGAGAAGATATATCAGTGGTGTGTCTTGCATAGATAATTCTTCATTGCTCACTGAAAATGCTCACACTTTTGCATGGCTCTTGCACCCAAAGTTCTGTCTCACTGCTCATCATGCAGAGGTAACTGGGACATACAGATGTAGATGAAGGTAGACATCATCCTGCTCCTGTTGCTCCCCAATATATTCTTCCTCTCATTTGTATCTTATTGTCTTCTACACTCTTTACCTAATAGAGGGGGAAATTGTGCACAGCAAGAATTCAGAAACCCTGCACTTTGGCAATCATTTTTTCCTTTTTGTCGGGGAGGACAAAAGAAAGGGGAGAATTGCAATGATTCATGATTCATATGAAAATGATACCTAGTTCCTGCCGAAAAGTGAAATATTTATTTGATAACAATGTGCCATCTAATAATAACTCAGCATGGAAGTGAGCTAAGCAGCACATTCATCAGCACAGGGGATTTCCAACCAAGTGATTATCTGCTTTCCAAATCTTACACTGAAAGCAGACTGCTGAGAATCTCTGCAGTAGTTGTCATTACTTTCAGTCCATGTAGGCAGGAATCCCAGTGCACTGTGAATATTTATTGTCATAATGAGAGACCAAGTCAGCTGACAATCTTGGTCTAGTACTGGATATCCAGCATGAAATAACAACCTGTAGAATCATTATCTTTTTCTCCCCTTGCTGTCCTTTGTTGTTGAGGGTTTGGGGGCTTTTGTTTTTAATTCATGAAACTGAACTAAATTATTCAAACACAGCAGTGCAATCTATTTTATGTGGTTGAGCCAAGTCCTATTTGATCATGTTCTCTTCTATTTGTATTCTGTTTATGTAGAACTCATGCCATGCAGCTAGATGGGAATCATGAGACACACAGTACACCCTTGCAAAGGATTCCATGCTGCTAGGAAAGCTGAAATTCTGATTTCTCTGAAAAATAGCTTTATGAATTTTAATGTGGCAACGGACAACAAATTCAAACTGTGGTTGTGTTACTGAAATTGATAAAATTGTAATGGAATTATATCAGATATAGTCAGTCTTCCCCATAAAGTTCAAACTGCAACCTATAGCCCTGATCCTGCAGAGACAGCCACCTAAGCATGAAATTTGCACAAATCTCTCCAGCACTATCACTGTTGATGAAATCTACTGAAGTGCTGGAATTTATAATTATGGACAGTAAAAGAAACCAAACAGCTTTAGAAACAATGGAGTATTCCAAACTGAAGAAAAGAATGTGGCTGTGAAGAATTACTCAAGGGTAGCTAAGGTAACACTCAGCTGAAAGTCAGGACACACACAGGTCACCAAAAATTCATGATAAACGGTTATGAATCAGTGACAGAAAATCCCAACCAAAATGATCTGAATTTTACTCTGCACTCAATTTCAACCCCAAATTTATTTTCAATGGATAATAAGTGAAGTGGTCAGAAGTCAGTCTGGTGTGTCCAGACAACCATACAATGGCTGAACTGAAATTCTCATTGGTTCACTTTCTTGGTTTTCACTTTAAATTTAAAAATTAGTAAATAAATTTTTCACTCACTGAATTGATTTGAAAATATTTTGGCTTTTTCTCATCCCATACAAAATGGCTGGGTGGTTTCAAGATGATAAGTAATAAAGAAGTAATTTGTTTTACATCAAAATCACTCCCATTATTTAAAACACTTAAAAACAATTGAAGATGAAACAAAACTCTTTCCATGCAGAAGTTAATTGATGTTATGAAGCTGCTTTTTTGAAGTGGAATTTATTTATTATTTTCTTCTGAATTTAAAAATGAGACTGGATGTGTTTTCTGGCTACAGTAATACTTTCAATTCAGCAGGATAGGCAGGAGGATACCATAATGTTTTATTTTTCTGTAATTAAGTAATTTATCTCTGATTGTCCTAAGAAAACCAGTCCTTTGAGCAGTACAATAGGTGGCAGCCCTGTCTTGTGTGTTACATTATGGACTGGCAGATTTTGGCTGTGCTTGCACTAGGCTTGGATTTAATAAAGTTTTAACTTCAATTAACTTGAGTAAACTTGTTGCTCAAAAGTTTGAAACTGATTGATTAAGCGAATAAATAATCTGTGTTGTTTTCATTACTATCACATTCTCCTTGCATACTAAATTGGGAAAGATAAACTCAGGAGCACTCTAATGAATTGCTAGGAATTTGTGGTAGTTATCTAACGTTACCTTTCTTTTGGAATGTAATTTATCTTCTTCAGTTTAATTGACTTGTTTAGTCAAATATCACACTGTCATGCTGAGCTTTTGAAAAAAAATATTTCATCAGTTTGCTAAATAATGAACTCATACATATCTAATGAAGCTGCAAAGCAAAGCATTTGTGGAGTCTTCCCTCCATGCATGTAGGGAAGGAATAACTATCCCAAACAGAAGAAATTGTCAGGGAAAAGTAGAAGAGACTTCCGACTTTTGAAGTTTTCTTGTTATTCAGCAATCCTTATCAGCCCTTGAAAATAAGACAAAAAAGATTTAAAAAGCTGCTAAGTTATTTCCTTATCATAGAGAAAAATCAAACACCGTCTGTTCCCAGATATTTTTTTCCTAACAGGATTTTTTCCTTTAATTTTGAAAGTAAAAAGGGAAATGTCTCCATTTATTATTTTTTCATGATCATGAAAAAGAGATATCTTGATTATCAAGGAAAACTTTATGTTATGATAGCTAATTTTTTTTTTTATCAGAAGAGAAAAAATATTTCAAAATATTTCAAAATGAATGAATTATTACTTAGACTATAAAACATTCACTGGATTTTGTTTGTTTTGACTAACTCTATGAATTTCAGTTCCTGAGTGTTTTTCAGAAAGAATTCATCTTTCTTGTTAACTGTAGTGACAAAACCCTGAAGTCTCAAGATGATAGATTGTACGTTTCCAAGCAAAACTAAGAAATATTTAATTTGACTTTCCTGGGATAGATATGACAAGTTGTTGACTCTGCAACTAAATTTTTAGAAGATGGGTTTCACTTCATATCTTATGGTTGAGTTACCCTATATCTAATAAGAGATGAGCTGTGTTTGGTGAAGTATTCTTAATCTCTAGTTTTAGTAACATCCATTTCATTTCCTAAGTGACTGTGGGTGCCAGTGTTGATTCTGATCTGAGCTTTCATTGAGGTCAAGTGTTCTCAGGTTCACAATTCAGACTGTAACAGACAAAATTTCATAGAACACCCACACACATTTCTAATAAAGCAAAAACCATTATTTACCATGTAAGATACATTCATTGCTAAAAAAAAAGGTTGTGCAACAAAATTAAAACAGTAAACCAAGTTTTATATACTCTCTTCTGTGTACTGATAAATATTTTTCGCATATACCATCACCTATGAAATTAAAGGAAATGTTATGACATAATTAGGAGGAAATCAAATTAAGAGGAGATAGTGATGCAAAAACTGCCAGAATTCTTTTTTAATCCTTTTGTACCTAATGGACAAAATGCTGGGTGTCCAAAAGAAGTGTACCTCTTATAACCAGCAGTATTCATGCTCTATTTATGAAATTCTCCTGTATTTCTATTTTATTATAAAATTAGGAATTAATTTGATTGTGTTTATGAAGAGTACTAAGGTATCACCAGAAGAGAACAGAAAAATTAGCTCTACAGCTATTTTTGTTAATACTGGAGTAACACCCTTTGACTATTGAATACAAGGTAAATACTTGGTGCTGTTGCCACTGATGGAAATTTTCCCATTAATCTCTTCGTGTTCCAAGGAGTCCAGGCACAAATTACAGCAGAACTGTATCTGAAAAGTTATTTCATAGATTTCTTGATGTAAATTTCACATAAGCAAATGGCATTGTGATATCTGATGTGAGAGTTTATTCTACAAAGTTCTGTTCTCCTGTGAAGTCTCTTAATGATTTACTTTCTGTCACCCCTGAATCTACCTTCATGCATTTTATTTCTGGCTGCTGTTTCAGATGTATTACGTCACTCTTTCTAAGACTTAAGCTTTATGTTGGTATCTTAGTCTTGCACAATCCACTTAGCTACTGTATTTCAGTTCCTAAGCTTTTGATGAATTTGGAATCACGACTTAAATATTTACCATTTTCTGTTGAAGTGTCTCAGAAAAATGAGATTATGCATGCAGAAAGTGTATAGGGAGTTTGAAGATAACAAATGGTGCATCAAGCACAGCTTAATGTGGTTTTACTGGAGTAGAAACAGTGGTAATAAATCACCTGCCAATGTTGATAATAAAATACTGCATTGGCCTTCATCAGCCACAAGAGAAAGGTTAAATGTTATTTCTCACAATAACCATGTGGTCTTCATTCCTGACATGCTGACTAAATTCTATCATTATTTTTCTGTACAAACCATGATCTTTATGAAAAAAACGTTCCATTAGGAGTAAAAGCTGATGCTTGCTAACCTAGCAGGGGATCTAAAAGATGAGGAGGAATGGAAACAGGTTCCTTCTCAGACAGGTAGGAGTATCCTCTCCTGGCATACCTCACTTTCCTAAGAGACATTGCAGAATAGGTTTGGGGCTATGGAGCTTGATAATATCAACAGTCCTGAGAGTCTGCCACATGGATGGGCTGGAGCTGGGGTTGTGAGACAAAGAGAAGGAAAGAGAGGAGAGAGTGAGAAGAGAGTGAGACAGAGACAGGTGATCTCTAACACCCCTTCCAACCAGAGCCATTCTATGATTTTTCCCCTCATTAAAAACCTCCCAGACCAACAGGTTGCTCGCTTAGAAAGCTTGGCCTTTATTTCACCTGCCAAAGGCAAAATAAGTTTCACATATTCACCAGGGTTTCACAACATCTATCAAAAAACTGGTTTCTGTGTTACCTATCAAACTCAAATGTAATAAAGTACATTGCCAGAAATTATGGAGTAAGACAAAGTTCTCCTTATATAAAAAATTCAAAGGCTAAGTTATTTTTCTTTTAGAAAGTTGCTTAAAGTGTTCTGTCACTGATAATTTCAAATGCCTTAATGGAGCTGTATATTCATCTCTGTGTGAGGGCAAGAAATGATTATTCTAATTTGATGATACTGAAGTCTTGGAAATTAAGTTTATAGGACTTTTTTTCTTTCCAATTCATCATAAAGGACGGGAACATAAGACTTGGTAACTGAGAACCACATTGAAAGGGTTATAGTTTTCATGTGATTATTTCTGCTTTCCTTTCTAATAGCACATTTCACCATCTGCATGATCTCATCTGATTCCTTTTTACTTGTTATTTTATTATATGTAGGGTTCTCTAACATTGGGTCAGTCCTACCCCGATTTATTAGTCTTCGTATCTTTCTTGTGTGATAAATGTTCAAATGGCTTCTCCAACCTGAAATAACATTGGAAGAGATTGTTTGTTCAGATTTGCTGCAGAGATGGGATGAAGATACCATGATCAGAGAAACACAGAATGGTTTGGGTGGGAAGGGATCTTTAAAGATTATCTAGTGTAAACCCCCGCCATAGGCTGGGACATCTTTCAATAGATCAGGTTGCTCAAAGCCCCATCCCACCTGACTCTCAACAGTTCCAGGAAGGAAGCACCCACAGCTTCTCTGGGTAATGTATTTAGCTATGATGTTGAAAAATCCCATGTTCAAATCTCATTGCTCAGAAAATAGCCCTTCTTTATTTTAGTGGAACTGAGGTATAAAAAATGCAAAATGAGCAAATAATTCACAGTTTGCTCTGTTATGTTTTTGTTTTTTTTTCATCTCCAGTCAATCCAGACTATTATTTTATAAATTCTAATTTCCTCACGAGTTCATACCCCTCCTTGGGAATCTAAGTGCATAACTGTTCAATATCAGGTATTTTACCTGATGATGGAATCTTTACTGTACTTACTTAATTTTATTTGTAGGAATTTGTTCACCACTACATTTTGCTGTTTGAGTTTTATGTTCTATTTTTCTCACTTGTGACGTTTGTGACCACCCTTCCACCATCCCTGTCATTGTAACTCAAGGCTCTGATGCTGTTTGAATCTGTTACAAAGGATGAAATCCAATTATGCTGCTGTAGAATAATATGTGAAGGTAGTGAAGTGTAAAGCAGATGGAGGTCTCAAACCCTTGTGTTGTATCCTGAGGCAGCAGGTTACAACATGAGATGCAGAAATTTCATTAGAAATGCACTGGGGGTGAGCAATGGAAAACTTAGAGAGAGGGGAAAGAGAGTGCAGGATAGGGGAGTGGATGATGTGATGTATTCACAGGATTTTGTTGTATTTAATTATTTTCAGCCTGTTAGACAAAATATGTTTTACTTATGTTATGTAGATAACATTTGTGCCAGACATAATTGGTCTATCAGAGTCTGTTGCCAGTTTTAATCAGGTTGTCAGAATCTAAATTCTCTAGAGTCATAATGTTAACAATTCACAAGCTAACAAGTACTGTGTGAAATATTGAAGCATCTCCAGACATCTGTGAAGCCCTCAGTTGCAAAGCTTTCTTATTTTTTTTCTAATTTTCTTATTTTTTTTTAAATTTGGAACTCAATTGCCTCTGTAAAATTTGATTGAAGGCTCAAACATTTTGAATTAATGTCAGTCTGTTTCCGGGATCTTGACAAGTTTCTGGAAAGAGCTTATGTTTCACATTAAATTCCTGCAAAATGTGATGTTTTCATGTAAGGTTTATTCACAGTTTTAGAGACAGACTCTAACAGGACAGACTTTTAATGCAGCCTTTTAATAGAATGTGAGATTTATTTTGCAACTACAGAGTGTAACTCCCAAGATTCAATATTGTAACAATATTTCTGAATCCACAAACCTGCCCCAAACTCTTTATAGCTGGTGTTATTTACATCCTCTCCCTCCAAATAAGATGTATTAAGTTTTAGCTTTGTTTCAGAAAGTTGTCCAGCCTTGTTTCATTTACTGCCTTTATTTATTAATGGAGCCTCCCAGCATCTACTGACTGGTGAGTTAACCACTTTAAATGTAAAGGTCAGAACTTTAGACATTCTGCTAAACCTGTAAAGATGTTTTTATATTTCTTATAGAAGAAAGTTTATGCTATTGTCTTCATGGCATACTTCTAAGGAAATCCACTACATTTTTCACTAAATAGTTTAATCCCTGAGATCACTGCTTGGCCTTTTTTTTTTTTTAATTTAAAACTTACTTGTGGCTAAATTTTGGATAAAAAATTTATTTGTGGGGATATTCAGCTTATTTACAGTCAATTCATAAATGGACAAATAGATGTAGTTTACTTAATAGACAATTCCCTGCTAGATCCAGAGAATATCAATGACCCTTTACAATGAAGCTATAGCAGTTGTCTCTCTCTGAAGGAGGAAAAATTGGAGACTTGCCATTGGCATATAAAGCTGCATGTGTTAGGGCTGCTTCCAACTGAGATACAAGAGGCCAGAATCAGTGTTGGAATAAATTGGCATGATGCCATTAAATAGAAGTGGACTTGTGCCCACTTATATCAGCAGTCAATTTGAGCACGTGTCCATACATCTTGTACATTTTTTTTTTATAATGGAGACTCTTCAAAGCCAGTCAACCACAAATGATTAATGCAAGCACATAATTTTTATTTTCCTGATCTGAATAAAGTAGATCTTTCTCCACAAATGTGCATGGAAAATATTCATACATCTTTAACAATGTAAAATTCTTACATCTTTAGCAGTGGTTATTCAGGTTACCAATTGAGTTATTATCTGGATGATTCTCTCTGCCTTTTGGAAATGAAGAGTTTTGACACACTTTTCCTTAAACTGTGCTCTAAAGACAGGTATTACAATTCAGACTTTGCTCATCTTCAAGTTGCAGTGCATATTTTCCAGTGTGTTTGCATATAAGAGAAAATAAAGGATCTTGAACAAATTAAGGTACTATAGACAGCAGTGACTCAATATTCAGTGTTCAATTTAATTTCCAAGGTGATACAACCTTCTAATTGTATTATACTTCCTAAATATTATGGACTTAACTAAGTTTATCAGTCATTGCTGCGTCAAATGAGCAAAGATGTGATGCTTAATTGTTAATTGTTGGATGTTTAATTAATATGTTCCCAGTCCAGCGCTGGCTTCCAGACTGCAGGAACTAGAATTATAGTTGGCATAGGTTGTCTGTTGCTTATTTTCTCAAAAAACAGAGAAATTGACAAAGTATATGGAGACTGAACTATCTTTTCTCTCTTAGAGTTTTCCTGACGGAAAATCTGAGATTTATAGAAATATTAGGGAGACGCCGTTAGCCAGAGGCTACTTTCAATTGTGTAAATCTCATTTTTTATGCAGACAGAAAATTATTTTCAAGACTTCTTTATGTTTTGTTTTTAGTAAGGGATAAAAGTATTGGTGGAGATCTATGAAGAAATGCTGGCACTTTCTGTGACCTTCCTTTTGAGTAAAAAGCCCTCTTGTTAATCTGCACAAACCTTGTGTCTCAGGAGGTGAATTCTAGTCCTCTCAAGCATGATGCCAAGGAAGTTATCATCTTATGACAGTGAATTCTTACTCAGTCCTATATTAACTAAATAAGTTTAAATTATGTAATCATGGGGGTTTTTTGGACTGAAAAATTGCCATTAATTCCTTTTCAGTCTTTTTCCCTTCACAAATCTATGTCCTTTCTAAATGATGTTAAGTTTAAGGCTCTAATTCAAACTTTATTGTAAAAGGCTCATATTAGTTGACATCAAAATCACTTTCCTATGCCGTTGTAGAGAAGCATATTTCAAATAACCATGTGTACTGGGATACACAAAGCCACATGCAATATCTTTCCAGAATTATTTTAGTGTACACAGGAAATAATTTCCAAAGTATACATTTTTTGTTTGAGTTTAAATTGTTTGAAGGAAGTGGACATCAGAGATTCTGCCGTGGAAAACCTGGAGCTGAGCTGGTGAGGAAGCCTGATCCAGAGCTGTGACTGTGGGGATGCAGCTGGCAAGGGGCCCCGTTCCTGCTCAGGTGATGGAGCGTGGCTGCCAGACTGGGTCCTGGATGGCTGGGCTGGAAGCTGCCAAAACATTTCCTTGAGTCCACTGGGGTTTTGTGGGGTAGATCAACTAAATATTATTCCTGCTTGTACTAATGGGATGATTGAATGGGGCATTGATTTTGACTTCAGTTGATATGTCAAAATGGACTTTTTCCATCAGAAAATGACCAATGTCCCCTGGGGGGGAAAAAAAAAAAGCGAGAATTTTGTACAGCTCAAAAGACAAGGACAGTGAAAGGAGGAGTAAAAGAATAAGGAGTGTACCTGGTGTAGCCCTCCGTTAGAAGGTCTTGTTGCAGACCTAGAAATCTTATGAGTTTTTCAAGGACTTTCAGAGATACTCTCAGCTAGAGACTTGAATCTTGTAAGAACCAGGAAATGTTGTTTCCAAAGTAGAGAAAACTCTGTGGTCTCTATTTGTTTATAAATATCTGCTCTGTTGATTTTTAAATTATTTTACTTAACAGTTCCAATACACAGATCTTGGTAGAGGCAATTTCAATTCTTCGTTCTGCTTTATTAGAAAAGAAAATAGAACCAAGATTTTCACCCTTCCATAATTCTATCCCATTTATTTGTGTATACAGAATATTATTGTGGTTTTCTGTCTTTCCTGCAGAAACGTTTTCAATGAATATTCATTAAGATGCAGAAAATTACTTTGTAGCCATTTTTTAGGACACCTGTACGAGAGGTGAACACCTGAGATCTCCTTTACATTTACTTAGTAATAAAAGACTTTTTGCAGTACATGCTCATGCAGAATACCTAATATAGCTCATTAGCACTCAGCAGTAAAGTGGCAGACCTCAATTTGTGTTGTGAAGCAAATAAGCAGACAAACATGAACTTAGGTCTCCTTCTGTAAGTTAACTGTCCTGTCCTTTTCTCTGGAAGTGTGTTATTTCACATTTCTCTCTTCTGTGATTTGAAGATTTTTAAGCCCCCTGCTCATTTTCAATTAAAATTCTTCAAATAAAGTGTTTAACTCCCAATTCTTTTGGGTGAGAAATTCAGAAAGATGTTACCTTGATGTTAAGTCAATTTTTTTTTTTAGAATCTTGTTTAGTCAAAGATGAAATAAGGCAATATAAAGCCATTGTGTAATCTGTTGCTGCCATCAAAAGGAAGAATTATCCTGTAGCCCAAAGTGATGGTTTTTTGCACAAGGAAACTAAACAAGTCAGAAAGCAGCTGCCATTTCAGATGTGTGCACTGCTTAAAAGCTGCCCAATATCTTATTAAGGATCTGAATTTGATAATTGTATTTGATTATCTAATACACAGGTATTTTATGTAACAAATTACAGGGCTAGTGCATATGATTGCAAATCGACAGAAGTGAAGGCTGTTGGCAGAAGATAAAGCATGTGTGTGCTTGTGAATCTTATATAACACCGTTGAAAACGTGGAATTTTTCAAGCCTTGGAAGATGAAGTTTTGGCTAAGGTAGAGACTAAGCAAATTAAAAAAAAAACCTTACAGGATGTTCCTATCTTTTAGCCAAGGAGCTGAATCAGAACTCCCTCAGAGTTCATATTCTAGGAGGCCTAATTGAAATTTGGTTCTATGTTGCATTTTGGAGTAGTGTACACACAATTGAGAAGAAAACGGTTGTTTTGTTGGTTTTTTTTTTCCCTAATAGGTAGACATCTCTCCTATCAATGAAGATGAATGATGTACTCTGTATCTGGGATCTTCAAAATTCCAGGGTTGGCACTGTAATGGCCAGAACTTAAAAGCTGGTTGAATATGCAAAATGAACCTTTTGCAAGATTTTGATAATTTAGATGTGCCCCTGAGTTAAAAACAATATTGCTTTGTAACATAACACATAAATATAATGTGCTGAACAGTATAAATAGGGGGAAAATATTCGTCTATTCCTTTGTTTAAAAGAAATGGAATGCTGGTTTTTTGAAACCTGCTTTTTTCTCATTATTTTTGCCTGTTGCTCTGCCTAATTTGAAGTTTTCTAGTTGATGTATTTTGTTGGGGATCACCAAAGGAGACAGGGTAATTGAGTTACCTTCTTGAGGGAGAGATTTTCTTCGGCTAGGAATTAGATTTATGCCTCAGCAGAATATGGTAGCTTTTGATGTATCTTTGTGGTATTCGTATAGAGATGCAACTGTGTAATTTCCTTTAATCCTGCATAAAATATTAATTTTGTGCCCATCTTTCATCTTTGTAGTATACTGGATTTATGATGAAAATTTGAGTGAAAAATTCAAATGCTATGCTTGTTAAAGTGCTACCTGGATCCAAGGTAAATCTATTTCTGTTGTGACACCATTGATTGTGCCTAATTAACTGTAAACCTGTATTTTCATTTTAATGACAAAGTGTGAAAGCATTAACTGAAGCAGAAAAGAGGAAGGACGGAAGGAAGGAAGGAAGGAAGGAAGGAAGGAAGGAGGGAAGGAAGGAAGGAAGGATTGAAAACATATGTGTTTTCAATATGAGTGAATGTGTTTTCATTATGAATGAAAACATAATTTATAACCTCAGATGCTTAGTTTTCTCTAATAATTTCAGCACACAAATATCTGCTCCCGTGATTGGATAGTGTCCATAGAGAGAGACGTTCTAAATTTTACCTGACAAAAGAATACAGCTATCAATAAACTAGGGAATTAATACCAGTGAATTAAAATTGTTTGTGAAACTCTATTCTCACTCCTTAATGTGCACAGGCTTATAACTTTAAGTATTCAACTCAAGGTTAAAATCATGACATTGTTTGCAGCTGGTGGGATGTCAATATTCCCAGAAGAGTTCTGAAAGTACACTCTTCACTGTGTTGATGTCACCTAACAAACATTTAAAAGAAAAATAATGCTTCCAGTCACCTCTGGAAGGACTATATATTTTTCTTTATTCCTTAAAATGGCTTTTTGAATTCTAGTTTAATTAAAGCAGAGTTTACTTAAACAGTGACTTTCAAAATTATTTCAGCAAAAAATGAACCAAGATCATGGTTTATTTAATTACTTTGATTGCCATTGGTTATCACTGCATTTTCCTTATGACAGTCAAGTATTAGTAGCAATCTTCTCTTGACACTGAAGATGATGTTTAAAATCCCTGGAGTATTTAAAACAAGAGAGAGCTCCCAGCATGTCCTGGTGCCATGGAAACCAATATTTACTCTGATATATCAAGAATAACCTGACAACTGGATTTGTCAGTGGTTTTGCATTTTGTATGAGGAAACATGCAGTCATCATAGCATGACATCGCAGTGAAGAAAAAAAAGAAACAAATCAAATAAAATCCCACATTATTAGATAGAAGCAATGAAGAGTTGTTGCTAAATTTGCAGTACATGATATTTAGAAGTGATGTTTAGTACATGATATTAAGTAGAGATGTGAATGTGTTGCTGTTGGATGAATCCCTACACTCAGCATCTTAGTAGAGTGCGCTGCTTCAGGGACCAACAAATGAACCCTCCTCATGTTCCTTCCTTCTAAAAACACTGTAGGGGGTGACAAGTGCTCAGAGTTGGAGAGATGTTTGGATTTCTGCACACCTGAGGAAATATGTGCTATTCTAACCCATAAAACCCCTTGGTTGCTGAAGGTTTACACCTGTGGCTACCCAATTGTCATTCTGACTAATACATTTCTACAAAGGTGGAAATAAAAGCTCAAGGTGAGACTGGATGAGTTCAGCTTAGAGGAAGGAGGAACTTGTACTTGCACCTCTGGAAAAAGTTTCTGTATAGATGATTTTTGCTGGGGTTTCAATTCAGCTGCATCTGGTATAAATAGATCTAAGGAATGTAGCTACACTTCAGGCATCTTCTTAAAAGAACAGGAATACAAATTCCTTTCATTCCTTCCATTCCTTCATGGATGTGAAGATAATAAAACCCAAATTTTGAAAATGGTTCCTTTTCCTTTGAGTAGTTTGACTAAGTTTTCACAAGAAAGCCATTCTGACTAAGAAGAGATTAAATCACAACTACTTTGGCATCCTTGGCTAATTTATTGTCGGTGTGCTACAATAAATGATAAGTGCAGGTGGTAATAAATATTTGAATAATTGCTGGACTTTTGCATTTCAATCTATATTTGAAACAAAAAAAGTGGTAGCTTTTTTTTTGGTTGTGCATTTGCTTCTTTTCCATTGCTTGAATATACATGATCAGTTAAACTGAAGCACAAAATAGGTCAATGATGATAACCATGTTTTCTGTTAATGAAATATGACCTAATTAAATGAGTGCTCAAAAAATTTTCCACAACAAAAAAAATAAAATGGGTTGCTCCCAGTATCTCTGATATAGATTCAAACCACCAATAGAGAGTCCAGGCTCAAAGTGGCCAAATTGTTTTCAGTCCTAGGGGCTGGTTATGTAAAAAAGAAAGGCCATGCATTTCTATATAGGATGTGCACAGTATAATTACTGAATGGAGAAGGGCTGAAAATTTTACCTCAAATATTTTTCTCTATGAAATATTCTGACAATTAAGTCACCTTACAACAGAATGATGAATAGCCTCTTGTTAGCTCCTTTCTGATAGCCAATTATACCAGAACCGTGGCCATTTAAAACTTAAAATAAAGGAAATACAATTTGAAAATGCAAAACTAAAACCAAACCAGAACGTTTGGATGTTCAAAGATATTTGCTGAAATTAAAGTCGTACGACAGTGCTATTCCAAGTCAGGTAAATTAATCTATTCCTTTTGTCGCTAACTTCAAAACTTAGTCATATAAAAAATAATCACAGCTAACCAAAAATAGAGTCGGTTCATTTGATCTTTACGAGGGGTACTTTAAACCCAAACTCACTACAAATGTATTTGTTTAGGAGGCTGGATGGATTTGTTCAGAAAGTGGGAGTATTGGAATGGTTATACAATTTTTGTCCTTCCTGTAATTCAGTCAAAAGTAACAAGGTGAAGTAATGAGTTCTGGGTCTTGAAAGATTTGTATTTTGTCAGGATCGAGAAACTCAGCAGGAAAAACTTTATTCTTTGCGCAGAGGATTCTATTTTAAATTGGTAATATACTTCCTAGCCTTTGTCACCTAAGTTTTTAACCAAGCTCCTAAGTTGCTTGATGAGCTGAGGAGATGTAAGAAGTTAGCTTTTGCAATATTGATAACTGCAAATAACTTGTTTAGATTCTCCAGATGTATTGGAAATATTTAGGAACCTGTGCAGGCTTGAAAGTTGACAGAGGACAATTTCTGTTCTTGTGAGATTTATAGCATAGGTCTATAGATGCTGTAATATAATTGAGGGAAGAAAAATGGTCCCATATTACTGAGGTAGACAGTTTGTGTTACATTTCCTAGTATTGCACAGGTAATCTGTTTTTTAAGAGCAGTAAACTTGTTTTAAATTTTTCTTCTGTGTGAGACTCTTGCAATATAGCCACACTTACACAGAAAACATTCTTTTTTAGCTGTGTGGTTTTATTACTCTTGGCAAGGGGAAAAAATTGAGGTGGATTTGAAAAACTTTTTTTTATGGTAAGTGTCATAGTGGTCTACGAAAAATGCATCAAAGAATTTCACGAAGTAGAAGGGAAAAGGTAGCAGTTCTAATAACTCTTGATTGGTGAGAATTAAAGTGACTTAAAAAACCCTAATTACAGTTAATTATTTTAAAGTAAATTTTCCTGACCCAACTTAGTGATGCAAATGCCTCTGACTTGCAGAAAATAATTTCTCAGACCCCAAGGATGAGAAGCTAAGGCTACATCAGGATTTCTACTTAGCAGTCAATTCTAGCAAGTAAGTATAAAGTCTGTAAAGAACTGTTTTTCTGCCATGTACTGCAATTAAAATACTTTTAATAGAAGCTAAATACTTTAGAATAAAAGATACAGAAGAGACATTGCTGGATGAGCAAATGTTTTGTCAATGTATACATGTGGATAAGAAGCATCTTAACTTTGTTGTTTTTCCTTTTTCATAGTCTACTGGTCTTCTAAAGTTTTATTTCAAATAACTGTAATTTAAATCGGCCATCTTTCACATTTTTGTCCTTTTCTTCTAATTTTCCTTGCAGAGTGCATTGAGTTTTGTATATAGAAATACTCTCAAATTCTATACTCACAGTCACTTATTTCAAGAAATTTGTTTTGATGTGATGTCCAATATTTTTCATCATTTCTGAAGGCTCCACGAATTTCTATTACAGGAGAAGGTCAGATAGTTTATAAAGAAAAATTCTGCAAGTGCAGAGAATCTTGGCACAGATTATATTTTACAGATGTCAATAATGTAGTTTTCAGTTTTGTATTTTTGGGGTATAATTACATATATTTCCAGATGGCTCCTTGCTGATGATCAGATTTTGCACTCCATTTTTATTTCTAACCAAATAAATATTAATAACAATTCCTTTTGATTGGAACATATTACTTTATGGGGAAATGGGAAATATTATGGGAAACTTATGTGGAAAGGTAAGTAAAGTTTAAACTTTTCAGATAATTTTGAAGATGTATATTTAGGTACCAGGATCAATAGATTAGGTATTAATGACTAACATTAGCTTCTTTGCTGACATACTTTTTTTTTTAACCAGAAAAGAACTTAATTTTTTCTGTTAATCATAATAATTCAGATTTTCATAAGTACAGCTCCAGAACTTACTGTTAGTGTGACTACCTATGAGTTATGCCAGTTCCAAGAGTCAAAATTTAATTAAGGAATACCTGCAAAAATTTAAAGAGCAGGTAGGACTTCTGCAGGCTCCCATTAGGGCAAGAAAATCCCTGAATATTCAAGAAGAAATGGGAATAAACTAAACATTAACTCTGACAAAATTGTTGGCTATATTGAGTTTTTTGACTGATTAGTTTGCCAGTTTTGGAGAAATTAGCTTGATGAGCCATAAAATGTAACACTTTTAAGTCCCAAAAAAACCCACCTCATTTTTTTCTTCTGCCACGTACAAGGTACTCAGAGATTCTCTCTTGGAGCTACTGGTTGATTATTGCTGCTACAACTTGGTATTTGTTTTCCCATGATTAAAATAATACATAAAAGTTAAAAAATAAAGAATTCTTTACTTGAGTACTTGTTATGCTGTGTAAAGCACGAAAACCAAATAGCTTTTTACTTCCTGAATTTAAGAGTTGTTATAATATCTTAAATACTGCATTATTTATTAACATTTTCTGGTTGTTTTGCTATTCTATGACTAAATAGAGAGTTTTATGTCTGATTTAATATATGAAAATACGTGCATCTGTTTCACTAATTCATTATATGGTTATTAAATGCATAACCATTTTCCTACAGTTTTAATATGCATATTAAAAAAGAATTTTCATCTGCTGTGTTCAGTAAATTTTCACATATTTGTTGTTAATTCTTTATAGTATGCTGTTAAAAACATTTTACAGAAAATATTCTACTGTATTAAAACTGAACATTCTTTACTATTAATAAGTTGTACGTGTAATAGTATTTATTACACATTCACACACATTTATTACACATTTATTACGCTTTTATTGCACATTTATATTTACCTATTGACCTTATATAGAAATTATGCATTGAATTTTTGATTGAAACCAATCTCAGCAGTTATCCATATGTCTGCTATCCTTTTCCCTGCTGTTAAGAGGCTAAATCTCTCTTTTTCCAAATATTAATTAAAACAGCACATTTTTTTGTTAAGAGAATTTGTGTGCAACCTTCTTTTCCTTCAAAAGCACAGTTAATAAAGCCAGTCTTCTCTAGGAAACTGTTATAAAATTATGACACTGCTTCAGAATGATTTGTAAGTTTTGTTGCAGAAACATATGCTGTTGCTATGGACCACTGGGGTTAAAGGTGTTCATTGTTTTCTGTTTTTTAATCTCACCTGGGTTTTGGGTTGTTTGATGGTTTTTATTGTTATTTTTGTTCATGTCCATTTCCAGTATGCAAACCTACTTCTGTAGAAAATAATGAATTGTCTGTATTAACCACTGATCCTTGAATGTCAGCTCATCCTGCAGGGAATTTTATATTCTTGTTTAAATTGCTGGTAAACTTGGGTTTATCTAATGTTGGTTTATTCTTTGCATGCTGTTAGAAAAATCCTAAACTTTGTAGGACAGGCAAAACTTTTCTTGTCAAAACTTATTGTCTATATTGTTTGTCAAATAGTCCCTGTTTTTACTTGTGCAAAACTTCAGATGTGGAAAAGGATGAGAAAATTAAAATGTAAACCTTGAGTCTGCAAGAAAAACCAGTCTTGGTAGGTACTAAGGTTTATGAAAAACTGATCTGCAGTCCTACACTTAAGTAGCTTTAATATCCATCAAGTCACAACTATAACATGCACTAAATTATTCTTGATTCATCAAAAAGAGGATTTTTTAAATATAGTAGATTTAGGACTACTCACCTTTATTGTGATTTTCCTTAGCTTGTAGATATTAAATAGGGGTTAACGGATCCTGCAGACTCCTTTTTGGAGAAATATGATGCTTCTATAAATAATTTTAAAAGTAGGTCCTCCCTGTATTCTTCTGGGCTGCCAAAAATTTCTTAAATAAATTGATTTCTGGAGTAAGAAACTATAAACATAGAAACAAAATATTACTGTGATAAATTTTTGGCCTTCTTACTCAAGTCTTGTCATATTTGCAGGGTAGCACAGTTTAGAGTGATTTCCATTCTCCCTCACTGGACTACTGGAAAGTACTGTGTGTATATTCCAGACTTTGTATTCGTAAGACAACACATACAGTAGCTTTTCTTGAAATATAAACAACTTTTCATTATCAAATAACCATAAACTTTATGAAAAGCTGTAAAGTGAGAAGATAATGCTACTTAACCAATAGTATTAAGGGGGCTGACCAGATGAAGAAAATGAAATGTTTAAAAAAAAATTGTGACAGCATGGATCTCAACAAAGCAAAATATTTCCTTTTGACTCTCCACTCTTTGGTCGAAAGGAGATTAAATGCTTCTATAATATTTTAATTTTCAAGTAGTCTCAAACTTCTGAGAGGTCTTAGTTTAAAATCATCATTTGTCTAGTGGTGGGCTTCCTTATTTTTCTTACATGTTTACATGTTTTCATTGATGCTGCAATGGACAGACTTCTGCAGAATGCTTGTATGTTGTTTCATCATCAAATCTCACCAGTAAAAGTGAAAGATTACAGTAATTCTTTGTTTAAAACATTATTTCAGGTTGGAAAATGCTGTGCTGTGACAGAAAATATTGCAGATGAGTATATGCTTTTCCTTAGTTTATTTTATTTTATCTGAAATTCTTAGAAATTATCAATTTGAAAATCAGAAATTATAAATTTATAAGTTTTCCTGAGTTTTAGCTGGGTCAGGGAAAGGAATGTGTTGCTATGAGATTAATAGTAATTTTGCTAAATTAAAAAAAAAAAAAGAAAAGAAAAATGATTCTGATTCTTATCCTTTTATTGTAAAAATAAATGGAAAATCTGGGAGTATTCTATGTGTGTATGACTGGTTTCACCATGTAAATACATAGGATTATGGGATAGTAGAAGAATCTTTCTATACAGCTGAGACTGAATTCCTGTGAATTACATTTATTGTGTTAGACTGCTAAATTTGGAGTTTCTTATAAACCTAAATACATTGCTGTAAAATTCTTCACTGGATTATCATTGCTTTATTTTAGGATCACTTTTGCTCTGATTTTAAGATCACACATTTTTGTAGCGTGTATTATTAGAAGGTTTTCTTGTTGAATTTTTGTCCTAGACTTTGACCTAACCTGGCAATTCATTGTCTTCTAACCCTTGCATGTTCTGTCTCTGTACCTTTTATTGCAGCCCTATTTGGAAGAATAATAATGTAAGAATGTACAGCTTTGTAAAATACTAAGTTGTCTTGATGAAAGACTTCTTTATTTACTATATTCTTATCTTCTTAAACAGCCTGTGTCAAGCTTGGTCAGTTTCTTAGGAAATTAAAGATGTCAATCACGTTTGAGATAATCCTCTTCTTTGTTCTTCCTTTTGCAGTTGGACACAAATTTGTGGTTTCCAAGTTTTCTGTCCAGATGGGGACACAATTTATCATTTATTTGCTCTGTCCATACACATTTTTTATGTATTGTGTATCCTTTTTGTTTTGATGTCATGAAGGTCGTTGTGATCTGCTGTCACGTAGTTTTACAGTCTATTATACAATTAATTTTTGCATATGCACATGCATAAGAGGAATGATTAGTTTGCCATCTCAGTACTCCCAGTCAATGCACTTTTGTAGGTCAGTCAAATGACTACTCAACACATACACAGTAACTTCTGTGCACGTACATAAATAGTGTGTGTGGCTCTGCTGGTGTTTCACTGCACCTAACAACTATAATGGGCTCTAGTGTCTAAAAACATAATGTCTAAAACCACACATTTATATATATCTATCATTATTAATTTTAATTGCAACATTATTGCTTTTACTGCAGCTGCTATTTCAGCTATTCAATATTGAAAGAGCACTGACCACCAGCAAAATCTGTTTAAATTGTCCAGTGTAATTCTGATGTGCCCTTCTTAAGGCTCATTACTGATTGCTCTTGAAGATGATGCCAGGAGTTTTGAAACAGCTGATTCTAATTTTATCTTTCTTTCTTTGAAATATTTTAGTTATATTCCTTTGTCTTTGAGATAAATGTAATTTGGTATAACACCCTCTGAATGTAGAGTGAGGGCCAGATTGTCTCATGGTGACTTACAGATGGAATGACAGTTCTAGCACCAGAGAACTGAGAGAGTATGGCATGATGGACAAAAGACCTAATGTCTACATCTAGTTAAAACTGAATAAAAATGTTGAATGAGTAGGCAGAAACTGGGAAAATAGTAGAGCTCTGAAAAAAGGCAACACGAATAACATTTACACTTTTCCCAGCAGTTCTCTAGTAGTTCTCTAAACTACTTTTATGCACTACACATAAATGTGCAGTCTAGGTTTCAAGTATGGAGGAGTACTATATTTTATTCTCAGAATAACAAACTAGTAGCATTGAATACTGAATGACTTCAAAATGCCCCCTTGGGGATGCAGCATCTTTGTATTTGACTGGTACAACTAGGAACACAGTAAGAGTAGGAATTCTTTCAGTTATTTGCACACACTTTTCCCTAATAATAATAAAGTTGTTTCATTTTTTGTTTCTGGTATGTTTCTATTTCTGAACTGGAACGGACTCCCACTGAAGTTGCCAAAACCCAAGGAACACTAAGGGCCACTTAACTGCCATGAAGCCACATTACTTGTAATCTAAGTAGTTAATCTGTTGAGATAAACTTTCAAAATCATCTTTGGTATCTTCCCTACCCTTACCCCCATCAGAATTTCAGACCTTTTTGGAATTTCAAGTCAGTATAGACTGTCAATTTCTTAGATTTGTAAGATAGGAAGTTTTGAGAAGTTGTTTGGGAAAGAAGCAAGGAGATTATTTCACTGGAATGCTGAAAAAGCTGTAATTTCTTCTGTAGTAGAGAAGCAGAATTAAAAGAACTATGTATCACTGTTCTAAAGAGCCTGTACAAAAAGAAAGATAGCAAAATTTCAATATTGAGAACTATGGAGGATATTTCAGTTCCAGTAAAGGCAATACTTTTTGAAGTCAGAGAATAGATATGTGTTACAGCTTTTTGATAAATAACTAAATTTAGTGCTCAAACTCAAGAAATTACTGGGAAGGCTTTGCAGACTGCTGTACTATATTTCAGTGCTGACCTGGAATAACCCTATTTTTTATTGCTGGTCTTTTGTGACAGGAAAGTGCCAGAGAAAAAACTGTGTGAAATTGCTAGGGTTTTGGTTAATACCTTGGGTTTTTTCCAGCTGAAAAATATCCACAGAGTACACTTTATAATAAGATGTAGCATTAACAGCCACAGATGCAGAATGTGCACACATTGCCTGTTAGTCAGCCAGTGTTCTGCCTTATGTTCTGCACTACCTGAATTAATTACCACTGCTACAAGGTGATTCCTTATTTGATTTTATGATGACTCTTTCTTAAGTCTGGTCTGTAGACATAAATAGGTTGGAAGATGTTCAATTAAGATGCATCTCCTGCTGAATTCTCTGTCTTGCAGTCAAGTCTTTGAAGGTTTGAGATGCTCTATCTGCTTTGGTTAAATTCGAGTCACCACAGCTGTTACTCTCATTTGTGTTTAAGCCTCTGCCAAACCTTTCGTAATTTCAGGTGCAGTTTTGCATTTGAGATTGAAGAGTGGCAGAACCTACCACTGACACTGCAGATCCTCATATCTTTCTCCATGCCTGTCTCCATCAGCATCTCAATATTTTCTTTTTCTCCATCAGTTGGACTTTCTGATGCAGAATATCTCGTGTATGAAGATGAGAAAGACCCATCTGAAGGCCTGAAACTCAAGTTCTTTGCTGTTTGTTTAGTACTCCTATTTTATTTCTCATCCAGCAGTAAGTCAGCACCAGGTAAATAGAAGGTAAGGGATTTTTTTTTCTCTGCCTTCCTTCCACTGTATATAGGAAGATACACATTGTATGGTTACAGTGCTTGTCTTCATGTTTTCACATAATTTACAGTACTACATGAAACTAAAAACAATTTGCAAAATAATTTTACTTTCCAGAAGTGCTCACAATGCACATACCAAAAAAAAGGCCATGTGTGACTAGCACTGAGAGAGTTCTACAGAAATCTGCTTTCTAGAAGTATTCTCTTATTGTACTATTCTCCAGCAGTTTATTATTTCAGTCAGGTCAACCCCAGCCTTTTCTAGGTAGAAAATGCAGGGCTCTGATATGACACTTTAATGATTGGATGCTGTTGGGTAGAAAAATTATCTAATAAAATGCTTTTGTGTCTATTGTGGTTTGACATCTATCAGAAATGCCTCTTTGTTTCGTACTTTCATGTAACTTGTATTCATTACATGCATTTTTTTTGCCTGAAAGTTGCTGTGAACTTCTGAGAATAATTTCACTTTGATTTTTTCTTTCTTTCGTGAACTAAATTGCTTAGAAATAGGTCTGAAGTTTCAAAAGCTGCCTGAGCATTCTGAGTGCCCAATTTTTCATTAATTTCAAATGGTACCAGTGCCTTTGAAAAAGGTAGCACAAAGGCTAAGTTACCCTAGGGTGACATTTCAAATTTGCTGAGGTTGATGGTAAAATCTACATTGTTTTGAGCAAGACTGAGGAGTTTCCCTTACCTAGTGCTGGGATAAGGCTCTAAACTAGTCAAAAATCCATCTGTTTGACAAAAACAATGAAGTAGATCTTTAATATTAAGGGAGACAATCTGTTCATTTGAATGAAGTTAACCTCGTGCTTAAAGGTAGGTATTTTCATACTTTCACTGAGTGAGAGACTGAGAGAAAGTCAGTTTTGGTCTCATTAGAGTGGGAAAACTTGCCTAGATTGTCAAGAGGTACAGTGCTGAAATTGCACGAAGCAGAGAGGGCTTGACATTTCCCTTTAAATCTGTTGTGATTTGGCTTTATTTCTGTGAATATAATTTGTAAAAGGAAAGGTCAAATCATCTCAGAAGGGGATGTCTGTCTTAAGCTAGGTAGGTAGTGGGTGTAGGTAGCATAACCATTTACACTGCAAGCTTTCTGAATGCAAGCCCTATGAAAATTCAAGTATAATTTAATAGGGATTTTCTTTTCAGTTGGGAGTATTTTGCTTTACACAAATGTAGTCCTTTCCAAAAAGTTTAAGAGGCATAACTGAAGTAGCTTTCCACAGGAAGTAAACTATATGCATAAACTCAAATAAATTCTATATTTTATAGGCTCCAGCATGGCCAGTATTGATGAATAACAATTTCTGATAGGTATGCATATGTTTTCTTAATGCATTTTCACTAGACCTAAGGGCTAGAGAACTTCATCTTCTGAAGTATTAAATAGCAGAATGCTTTATTGGATTTTTCCTCTTGTTAAGGAACATCAATTTATTTGCTGAGTTGAAAGAGACCCACAAGGATCATCATTTGTAATGTGTGTATGTAATGATAGAGTTATTTTTTAAAATTAAATATTTTTATGCCACTTATGTATCTCAAGACCATTGAAAAGATGAATAGAAATAATGTTAACCTGTCCTTCACTTTTATAAGCTTTTCTGGTCCTGTTTTCTATGCCTTGATAGTTTTAAGAAAAAATAATGAATTGCATCCCCCTACCTCTCCTAAAGTAACAGACAAAAATATCCAAAACAACTGCACATGCAAAAGGAACCCTTAGGTCATTAAGCTTATTGAGGCATAGGGAAGTGCTTGTAAATTGAAAGAGAAGAAAGGTAACAGTTAAGCTATTCATTGCTGATGTGAGGAACAGCTCCTAGAATGACAATGTGTGACTAATGAAAGTGCTAGTTGAAAAAGATCAGACTACTTTATTTGCATTCTGCCTTTTGTTTGCTCTGCAGATATTACAGAAACCTTTTAAAAACCAGCCCCACTGTGTTCTCTTTTTTGATTCTTTATACATTAGCATATAATATTCACAGTGTTTCCATGTACCAACCTCTTTATATTTGTAACTTTTAGAGCCTGATTTCAATGCCACAGTGCCTCTGTAATTTATAAGAGTTCTGCATCAAACAAACAATCCTACTACTAAATAAAAGCGTTCCTCTACCAGTTCTCTTGTTTTTAATATTCATGTAATCAATAGTAGTGATGGGTGATTTTTTTTTTCTGGTTTTGTATATTGGCCTAGTTAGAAATTTAAAAGGTGCATTGGGAGAACTGATTCCGTTCCATTTCGAAGAAAATATAAACATCTATTAAAAAAATAAAATTCAATTCTCTATATTAAAGAAACCCATCTTCCAATCTTGTTTTTATTGAATTAGAAGACTGATTAAAATGAGGAAATACTTCAAGCGCTACAGGCTTTACTAATTATTTTAATGAAATCAATGATATCCAAGTGTGTTATCATGTTAGCATGCTTTCATGGTTTAGAGACAAAAGTGGCACAAGAAAGCTATGGAACAGCATATTTTTTTTTTTCTTCTGGTAAGAACATGCTAGAAAAGTTCAAGCTAAAATCTTTCAGCTAAATCTGTCAATATCTATTTTGTTTTAACTTGTAGCTCAAATATTAATTTGTTGCTCGAAACTTTTTTCAGATAAACTTGAGGCATCAAGACTGCATGAACAGTACATCAGTTGTGGGAAATAACATTAAAAATAACTAAGTTTCACAAGTTTTTACACTCCATGAGTTGTTTTTCTTTTTTTCTTTTCTTCATCCTTTTAATTTTAGTTAATTTTTATGAACTATCAGTAAAATACAAGAGAATAAAACTTTTAAGTGATTGAGGTATAGGAGCACCCCAGACTACAGATTTTGGGTTCATCTGCTTCAGTTTTAGGAATGTCAAATTTATCCTTTTTCTACAACAAAATAGAAAACAGCTGGTTTAGAGCTCTGTGTAATTGTACTCAGAACATCAATCCTGCAAAAAATCTTGGCTTCACAGGCATGAAGTCCAAAGGCCTCTGGCTTCTAGGAGGCATCAATGGTAGTGATTTTGGTACCTGCATGTAAAATAGAATATTAGGGTTTGTGGTGTTTTTTGTCCCTCCACCACAGAACAAAATGGTGATCTGATTTAATTCTTCAGCTTGTCACCCCTTTACCCTTGACCTTCTTTCTCTGTTTAACCTGTGAATGAGGATGTTATGGATGAATAAAAAGAATAAAAGCTTTACTTAAAAATGATGGTCTAATTTGTGCTGGAAAGTTATGGATTTGAATGCAGCCAGAAAACAGCTGAAGTTCAGACTGCTAGTTATAATTTGATGGATCAAGACTGAAGGAGGATGGATTCCTTCAGACACTAGCACAGTCCTTGTTCTGTGTGCTAAAGATTGCTTGAATTTCTTACTGTTTCAATAATTAAACTACAAGTGAAATAAAATAATTACAAATAAATGTGTTTGACAACTTCATCATCTTTGTATTTTAGGATTCAACAGAGAGTTTAATCTTATTGGATTTATTGCAAATGCTTTTTTACTTGGGATTGCAATACTGAATCTTTGAGCAAGCTCCCTGCTGTGGCATTTATGTGCAGTCAATGTCTTATAACGAACTTGCTGTCTAACAAAAAAATAATTTAAAAATGCAATAGCATCTTGAACTTCTTTATTGGAAAAATATGTGTCCATTTAAATCTTTGTGAAGTTAAATATATGATCAAATAGAATGTTTGCATTTTTCACTCTGATATAATTAAACACAGTTATTCTCATTCTACATGCCTTTTGCACTATATTTTAAATATTGAAAAATTATGTTGGCAGTGAGTTTGAGCACTGTTGCTGAGCATACTTAGAACTGATCTCAAATTATTAAAACAGAAACCTAAATCAAGGTTCTGACTGCTTAAACTGGATTTCAAATCTGTCTTTAGATTAAGCAGTGCCTACCTCTGCCATCTCCCTGGCTTATGACTTTTGTTTACCTGTAGTTTTGTGACAGAAACTTAAGAAGACAAAAAACTTCTTGCACAAGTAGGCAAATGTTAACCTCAATTAATAGGAAATAATGTTGTACATACTTGATGCAATTTTCCCTTCTCAAGGGTGCAGTGAAAACATGGAGAAATCAAAGAAATGAGCTACTCTTTCAGCTTATATGGAATGTGTTGTGCATCCTTAAGGTAGTTTTATCATTTTGTTGAATCCTTTAGAGAGGAGCTGTGAACTTGAGATAGACACAGTGATTGACATCTTATGAGTAGCCTTCATTCTAAATGCAAATTCTACTTTAAAATGAGCAACATTTACAGCCATTTGCCTAAGACTACAAGCTGTCTGGAAAAAGACCTAATTTCTTCAAATGTTTGTCAGCTTGTGAGATTGGAATCCCTGGACAAGTTCACAGAGAACTCTCTCCTGTGGGAGGTTCCTCACGGTGCAGCAAGGGAAGAATTCCTTTCCCCGAGCTGGGGAAGAAAATCTCGGGTGATGAACTGACCAAAACCCCCATACACTGTCTCCCTGTGCTGCTGGTGGGAAGGAGGGAAGGGCTGGGGGGAGAAAAGATGTTTTTAAGATTTATTTTACTTGTCATAATCTTTCTCTGATTTCGTTTGTATTAAATTTATATAACTTTGTACCTCTAAACTGAGCTCGTTTTGCCCTTGGAGTGTTTTTTTCCTGGTCCTTATCTCAAGTCATGAAGCCTTCATTAAATTTGTCTCTCCTCTGCTCATCTGTGGCAGGAGAGGCAGAGTGAGTGACTTTCATGTGTGCCTAGTGTTTGGCCAGTCTCAAACTACAACAACTAGCTAAAAACAAAACCCAGAATCTTACTGCTTTAGATGAGAGGCCAACTTTTAAACAGTTTCTCTGCCCCACCACCCCGGTTCATGATTGATAGAGGTAACCTGTATTCCTTTTGTGCACCTCTCATGATGAGTTAATTATTATTTTTGCAAGTTTTTCTGTAGTATGAGATTTTTGAAATTTGACTGCACAAATAGCTCATTAGCCTTGCATTTCTGTATCAGATACTGACTGGTTCACTCTTGCCTTTGGGAAGTGCTTCCTGCTCATTTTCAGCTTCTGCTACACATTTTCAATTTTAGGTTAAGGCAATTAACGGATTATTCTGTATGTAATGAGTACATGATGTGCCAAATACCAGCAGATTAAAGAATTTCCAATGCTAATTTCTTCATGTCCTGCTAAGAATCTGTTCAGATTATATTCATAAGACTACCCTTTTGTCTGTATTTGTACGATCTATGGCTAAATATTTTTGAGCAAAAGCCAGTAGGCTTTTGTAATGATGGTGATGGTGACAGGATGGTGCAGGAGAAAAAGAAGAAACAAGGAACTTTAATGTAAACTATTGGATGGCTGGTGGAAGACGATAAAGATTTAGGAAGCAGACTTTCTAAATATTCCTCCATGCCAGCTTATCTGGGAGAAATGTGTAACACTGTGTATAAGTGCTGTTTTTCTGGTTGTTTGGAGGTTTGTTTGTTTGTTTTTGTTTGGTTGGTTTTTGTTTGTTTGCTTTTTAGGAAAAAGTAGCTTAGAATGTAAGTAGCCTAAAATCCACTTTAAAAGTATGAGGGTTAGAACAGACCAAAAACAAACAGGAAAATAAAAGGGTACAAACCCTCACTTCAGTGATCTGTAAGCTACTCAGAATCTTCATGCAGGCTGTGGAGCAAGAGTTGCATTTGACTGCTGGAAATTGAGATAGAATTCAATTTATGCCATCCATCACTGTATTGAAGGTTATATTCCTCTGCTGATGTGTGCAAACAGCTTGCTCAATGCCAGTAATGTCCAGAACACAGTTGTTTTGGGGAGAATATCTTCTGTTTAAAGGGAGAATATTTCTCTTCTCTTCATCAGATAGAGAAATATAGTTCAATGTAATCAAAGTTTGCTATGGGTTTTGCCATTAAGCTTTTTGCTGTACATAACTGGAAGTATATACTTTTATACAGCAATCATGGTAGCTTAGAGAGTTTAAAATTAATCTTTTGCTCTTTTGCTTTTATACTTTATCTGGAAGTTTAAAATAATTTTGTAAACATTTGTAGTATTTCCCTTTTTAAGCTTGTTTGTGTTCAGCAGAACGAAAATCTTCAGGGAAAGCAGTATTTCAAACAGGCAAAAATATTGTAGGAATATATCTTTCATTGCTCCATCTTCAGGGCATGGAAATATTTGGATTGGTTCCTTTGCAGTTCGTCCCCTCTTCATTAGAGCAGAACAGGATGACTACTTTGAGCGTGAATTCCTTCACATTTCTGCAGAATGCTCAGCAAGAGATGTTTTGGAGTTCCATGCTGCATTAGGGTGTTGAATCAAAATATGTCTGCAGAAAGGCAAGGATCTTCAGCATTGAACAGCTCATCACAATCCCATTGCTGCACAACAGTGCACGAGTCTGGAAATGAGCCCGTGCATGCTGATGGATTGTGCAAACTTCAGAATTGACCTGCAGAAGCACTTCCCTTTTAGTTGATGTGACTAGTTAGTGGATAATGCATGGTAAAAGAGGAGATTCACTGAAATAATGCAGTTGAGTTAAAATAATTTTGCCTGCTATTGCAATGTAATCACATTGGGGCACATTTCCTTGTATTGAAGTCTTAACAATACATCATTCTCTTATGTTAAGTGTATCCTTGTGCCATCTGAGCAGGGATTTAGTACCATGTGAGCCAAGCAGTGGCTGCTGCTATTTCTCCAGAAGGTGGTAGCATTGCTCTGTGCTAGCTCAGAGCATCTGCATCCTCCTCTGCATCTTCCAGGCGTTTATTCACAAATGCTATTCATGCTCAGGAGCCATGCTTCTGTAGTATACTTTATATTAATATAACTAGAAGATCATTTGTGAATTCAGGTTTGATTCCTGTTTGGGTTTTTTTTTTAATGCTTTAGAAGTGGTTTTTTTTTTATTTTGTTGCTTTCTAAGTCAATCTGTAGAGATTTTACTCTTCAGTACTGCAACAATGAATGCAGCATACACACAAAATAGATCTAGAAAATGCAAAGCCACAGATCCACAGCAGAAACAGTCTTGGAGGATCTCCCGCTAGGATTTAGTCTCCAAAGAAGGATTACCCTATTGTGCAAGTGAAAAAGTGAACTGATTTTGAAATGCTCTGCACAATAGAGCTTCAGCCTGCGTGCAGGGGACCCCAGGACTGTGGAAAGTCTGGCAAGGCTGGAATAAAGGACGTTGGTCAGGCATGGAGGAAAACTGGCACCCTGTCCTTGTGGCTGTGGCACTGGGAAAGCTGAGCCTACTGCTCAGCCCCTAAAATCCAGGGTGGTGAGGCTGCTTTCTGGTTTGATTCCTCCTTTCTGATTTATCAGTGGCAGAGGATTGTACCTGACTGTCAGTTCTGACAGCAGTAGGTTTTTTAATAGTAGAAGGCTTTCCCAGTGGAGCAAGCTGCAGCAGAGAAAATGCTTGTTTTCCTTCTGTGTTTCCTTAAACCTCACAAACCTGATAATAAGGCTGATGTTTTCTTACGTGGAAGGATTAAAAGGAAAATTATTTATTTTTTTATGAAGAAATCCATAATAAAGCTAACAGTATGAA
>JAOTQZ010001615.1:8457008-8485618 GCA_026546895.1 Pogonocichla stellata | reverse complement strand
ATAGAGTTAGACTTGCCATTATAAGAAGAATTTAAAAGACAGTGGCAAAACAGTTTTTTTTTTTCCCTCTGCTACTTGGCTCTCAGTTGTTATTATGAGCACAATTTATAAATTAAATAACTGTGTTTTAGATTCTTGTGCACGATACACTTGGGCAAATATTAATGTAAATGATCCTTGTCCTTCAAAGGGCCTTGAGGTTTCTCCAGGAGCAGGTGGGAAGTTCCCTGTAGGATGGTGAGAAATGACAAATTGTAGTAATGGGTGGGGAAGGAGATCACTTCTAGCTTGGAGCAGAGCCCTCGTGCCTTGGGTTTGCATTCAGTGCAGCTGAGCTGTGTGAAAGCAGCTCTGGGCCATTGCAATGGTGATGGAAGGCTCTGGGTTTGTAGAAATAGTAGTGGTGGCATAATAGTGGACTTCAGGGCACTGGGTTTCTGTTAAGAAGCTGTAGAGTCTGGTTTCTGCTTCTCTGCAAAAACCCAGCGCTTCTAGCAATTTATCATAGCACCTCATGGCAAGGAAATTCCTGTATCTGCACAGAGAGAGAGCAAATGTAGTGCAGCACTGAACTCGAGAAGGACCAATGACATTTCAGTGGGAAGATGGGGGTTCAGAATGTATTAAACAAAATTTCTTGACAGCCTGATTTGCAAGAATTTTTTAATAGGTTGCTATTTAACACCATGAGTTTCTGTAGGCCTTGAAACTTAGCCTAGGTGCCTAGTATATAGGGGATTGCTTCTACATATACACTTTACCCCACAATTCATAAATTAAATAATTGATCCATCTGTAAATGCTGTTTTCTGGGCTGTGTAACTGCAATAGCTGCCAACATCACTTTTCCACCAGCATCTGTGGTTAGAACTGAAAAATATGCCCAGTTTCTAATTTTGAATACAATAAGAGCAACAGCCATGAGGATATGTAGGCCTGTCACCTCTTTAAAATATAAACCCACTCCTTTTCCATGGGATCTTTATTCTCTTAAAGTGTTAATGATTCTATTGCACTAAACTTGATAAATGCTCTATCAGTTGTTGAAGTATATGTCAAATTTTCACAGTTTTAACTCTTCTTCCTGTTCTACTGTTTCCTTGCAGCATGAGTTCAGTGGAAGCAGAGTCTTGTGTCTTCTATCTAATGGGACAGCCCACAAAAAGGAAAATAAGGAAAAAAGAAAGATCACAGCAGAATTAGGCTGGGCTGTATAATTTTTCCTACATCATATTTTTCCAAAGAAGTTTCAAAAGCTTGCTGAATCAGTCTTGCCTTCCTAGCAGACCCCTACTACTTTCTACAGTTTAATGTTCAAACAAATTCTCTCTGAATCATCTTTCTGTGTAGAAAGAGATGTAATAAATCATAAACACGGGAGGCAGGTGATGTAGAAACCTATTTGGCAGCAGTAGTTGTCGCTTTTTTCTTACTAATGACTTTCTGACAAGCTTTTTATTTGGTGTTTCTTTTATCTGCTAAAGTTAGAATGGAAAATCAGACCAAGGCAAATTCCTAATGCATGCAGATCTATAGGTGCCAATCAAACTTCAAAATTTCCAAGGCAAAGTGTCTTCAAAGGAATTTGGGCTTCCTGTCCTTGCCCAGTGGAGTCCCCAGTGCTGCTGGATGCTCCTCTGAATGACTCCTGAGTTTTTTTTCCTGAAGCCTTGAAGCCAATTTTCCTCTAGATGGCAGGACCACTTTATGCTTCATAGAAGTCATTGAGTTATTGCTGGTCCCCAAGGTGGTTCTGCTAATTTAGCTGCTGGGAGAACTTTATATGTGGTGAATAATTGGGGAAGGGTAGGTGAGAAACAGCTTATGAGCACTCTGCATGGAGAACTTCCTGAGTGATACATCTGCTGCTCTGCCATTCATCTGTATCCCTGAGCTACTCTTCAGTGATGCTGTTTATCATGGAAGAACATACTGTATATTGATATAGTATATTAACATATTGGGCTTCTCCCTTATGTGTTCATCGGGCACAAAAGGCAAATTTCGTATGAAAGAAAAATGAAATCTCTACTGCAATCTTTGTGCATTCCTTTGTTTCAAGAAGTAGAGGCTACATCAAGGTGTTCTATCAGTCAGTGGTGCTTTTCTCACATTAGTGAAAGCAGCAATGGTTCTGTGATGTTGGCATATAGAGTCACCTTCACACTATTTGCTTATTTTGTTTTACAGTAGCAATTCCACACAAACAGGATCAAAATCATTGCTCTGACATCACCACTTCCTTTTTATACAGTAACAAAAGCTTCTATCTTTTGTAGAAATAATTAATCTGCTGAAACAACCTAGGGATTCTGTCATGGAAGTGGGATTTAAATATTTTGGCATTCAATACAGGTTAAAGGAATTTAATAAAAAAGCTACCATTTATTTTTCCTTCCATGAAGGGTTATTCTCTGTATGTAAAATGGTGACAAACATTATCTTCCTCTCTGAGATGCACTTAGAGTTATAAAAAATGTAGGAAGATGCAGCAAATTAGAGGTTTGGTTCAGAGTGATAAGTGCTGTAGCATCCCTATTTTTATAAATATAGGTATCTTGGTTACCATTGAAGGAGGTTTTTCAAACACAGTTTGTAATAGTGTTACTTCAGGTTGTACCTGAAATATTTGCCATTATAGTCTGGTTTGAAAAACAGGATGAAGTTAAGAATTCAGTAAAGCAATCTGTGAAAGTGGCACAGGAGTGCCAAAGTGATTTTGTTAATATGATCTTAATAGGCATGAGAAGCTCTGAGATGATTCCAAAGTTATCCAGGATTTTGAAATCTGCTTTATGCTCAGGTATTTGTATTATATTTGGACCAAATTATGAACTCATTTGTAGCTGATAATTTACTACCCTTGCTAGGATGAAGTTAATGTTAATTCTCCTGACAACTGGGACAGGAATAGTTTTCTGCTTCAATTTAGCACAAGTTTAAAAAGAGGGTTGGGTGGAAGTAGATAACCTTTTTAATCAGAGATAAATACTTGAAAAATTCAGTTTGCCCTTTCCTGACACTAAGAAGTCTATAAAGCTTAGTAATTCTTAGGTCTGTACAACTTATACCACAGCATATTGCTAAAAGCTTTCTTGAAGCTTAAATTTATAGATATTTCCTGACAATACAAATTGAAAACTCTTTTTCAAGTTTTAATCTAGACACCTTCTTGGTATCTTAAACAGAAACATCATGGCTATATGAAGCTAATTTTTCCTGTCAACACAGAAAGAAACATCTTTTGCTTCCATAATGTAAAATTGATAGAAACACTGTTTCTGAAGACATTGTTGCAGTGGCTTCCAAGAGTTGATCTAGTGAGATCAGGATCAGGTGGTCAGTAAAACATATTATTGAATAACTGCACCAATAATGTTTGATTTTGTAAATTGATTGATGCAAGCATGATGGTGATGAAGATAATCCTGTGGAAGAAGGAAATTACAGAACTATTATATCCATTTTATACTTGAGATTGCTTTGAGCAAAGCCTTTCTGACATTCCTATTCTTTAAACTTTAAATGAAATATCTCAGAAACAGATACACGTGATACATTTCTTATGAAATCTTTTAAAGTATTTTAAATGGTTACAAATAATGTGTCAGAGTTCCTCATTTAAATGCCCTATATAATATGGCAAATTTTACAGCCATATGATGCATTTTATTTCAGAAGCCAGTAGGTATACTTTGTTAGACATCTGGAAACCTTGATTCAAAACCTAAATATGCTGGAGTAAGACAAATATGCTGTTTTCCCTGGGGAAAAAAAAAAAGAGAGATGTATTTGAGCTTAGAAAACTTGAAGAAAATATTTGTTTATTTGAACCAATTTCAATTCCTGTTACTCAAAACAAGCCATCTTTGAGAATTTAGGAGTTAACTCCTGAATACAGGAGTTAAGTACATAAAGACATTTTAAGCATTCTGTGTGTAAGTGCCAGGGCAGTGTCTTTCACATGCGTAATGTGGCTTAAAAATAGGACTGAGTTTAGAAAAATGACAATGCCAGTATTTTCATTTACCAATTAAACAGTAAAAAAAATAAATGGCATACTGTAACTATTAAATTTCTGATAAAGTTTACATGGAAATTTACAGTTTTAACACAAATAAACAAAATACAGTTTAGATTACAGTTGAGTCACTAAAGCTGCTTTTTTTTTTTTTTTTTTTTTTTTAATTTTTTTACTAAATTTTCATTCAAGAATGGTCCTGGAGTGGTTCTATTTCTTTCCAGAAATGAAAGAAAGCTTACATTGTCTGTTAAAAAGAGCTGAATCAAACCAAAATTTTTTAATCAATACAGCTGAAGGAGTAGGCAAGGAAGAAAGAATCTTCTCTGAGTTTTGACTCTGCCTGAACAGGTACTTAATAAAAGGACATAGGAGAAAAAAAAAGTAAAATAATTCCTTGCTTCTTTCTGGTATTGGCTGTTCTTGTGGTAGGTAATTGTTAATAAATGGACTTTCACATGAACATTTTGTCTGCAAGAATGGTGTTTTCAATTTGAACAACATTGGCAGGATTTTTTTCCAGCTGATCTATTTAGAAATTACTTCTTGTAGTCAGAGAACACATTGATGTTGTGAGCTATGAACATGCAAAGAGCCTTGCAATTGTAAAGCAGTGACAAAAGGTCTGCAAGTCGCAATTTTATATTATAAAATATTGTAATTTTATTTCATCAGATGATGATTTTGTAAAGGAAAAGAGGTCTCAAATTGGATCTGAAAACTGCACATCCAGCTTTCTCTGAAGCTTGCCAGAGAGACCATCAGAAATGACAGAAAAGCATATTTTCCAAAGTTTTAAGGAGCCTGTTACTTATTCAAAGCACCTGAGACTATCCTGTCTTGCTTTGCTTGTGACCAGCATCTCACCACGAGGCTGGAGGTGACATGGAGAAACTCTGTCCTGCTGACACTTCTATTCATGCTACTCATGTCTGTGAAACGCCAGCTGAATGTCAGTGCTGCTCACCAGCCAGGGAGGCAGAATAAGGGGAAGCCTCTGTCCCCAGGATGCAGACAGGTTCTCAGCTCGGAAGCACGGTGTGACTAACACCTTGTCACAAGTCATGCTGAGTGTGCCTTCAGCACCAGGGGTTACAGGATCTGCTGAGTCTGCTCACTGCTGATACGCAGGGCTGCAGCTCTGGGAGGCTAATCAGACCTTGTGGGGCTTTTTGCATACCTGTGTGTAAAGGTTTTGTTCAGGCAGGGCTTTCCTCCCCATTTATCCTCCACCCAGACCCCCATCTGTCAGACTGTAAAGGTTTCAAGCTGATTCAATTTCTTACAAGAAGTCGGAGGTTTCACCACAGCCTAGAGGCAGCAGAGGTGTGTCCTGTTATTCTTCCAAGGTGAAGCAAGGGACATCTGGGTCCTGGCATTGCTGCAGTGTTCAAAGTCTTTGCCAAAATAGGATAGGATCAGTAGGAGAGCTGAAACAGCCTCAAAACTTCACCTGTGCTGTTGGAGGAAAGTGGTGTGGAAGAGGGAGATGGGAAAGAAATTCCTGTGGTGGGCTCATCTGGCAGAAGCAAATGATCATTGGAATGAGATCCTTTTAATGAAAGTGTATGTCTTCCAGTTGATCAGAATCTGATAATTAAAAAATGTTGTGCTCTGCCAGTGAAGTTGAATTCATTTTGGAGTCAGGAGTATTCTGGAAATCTCAAATGTTTTTTTTTTTGTCTCCTAAGATCATGGTATTTCACCAAATTTGAGTAAAATTAAACCTGTTTTAAAAAATGAAAGCCTGCTTTCAGCTTGATATGACAAGATAACACTGTAAAGGTGATGAAAAAAGAAGATTAATGTTATCTACTGCTAGTTTGAACACTTTTGTTCTTGTTCTTACCTATCCTCTGAAAAAAAGGCAGAAAAGAGTGATGCAAAATCCTCTTACCATTAGATGCTCACAACATTTCTCTGAAAATAAACTGTGCCCTAATGGGCCATGACATGCTATGCCTTGTCGAATAATCCTACTGGAACAAAATCTGGTTCTTGCATTTCTACAGCCTCCAGTGCCCAGTTGGTTTTGGTGTCAGCTGAAGGCATTCATGGTGATGGGTGGGAGCTGAGGTTAGGCTCTTGCAGGCCTGCTTCTTTTTAAACAGTGTTGGCAACTTGGGGAAAAGCAGGAATGCTCAGTTTTAGTGTGTCTGTTAAAAAGATGAAGGCAAAACATTTTTCAGAGAAGTAGTAATGTAAATTCTAATCCATTCAAAAGGTTTATGGTCTTCTGAAGTCTTGGAGAAAGTATATCCTTGAAGGCAAGGTGAGAATTATATATTTTGAGAGGAATTAACTTCAAAGTTAATTTTAAATTTGTCTTTACATTCTGATGCCTATGGCTGAGTGCATTTTTTGTGTTATAGGAACGTCATAATTATGAATATCATATAAATTATTCAATGTAATCCTGGATTTAAGAAGCCTCTAACTATCAATATAAGAGACTTTTAAGTATTTCAGAGGCTAAAAAGTAAGTTGGGAGCACAGTAGCTTCTAGATTTCTTCAAATGGTCACTCAGTTCAGTATGCCAAGCAAAACTTTCCAAATGTTATTATGTCATGCATGCTAGAAAAGTTAAATACAGTTGTATGGTGACTATAAATATACCATGAAATCCTCTAATAAGCAAACAAACATATGGGGCTCTAGATTAGAAGTTGCCAGGTTCTTCCTGTCAGTATTGACTATATGCCAAATTCTGCCAGAGGTGTGCAGGGAAAATCAAACTGAACTTTGCAATTTGCATTTCAGTGGCAGGGGAACTTGGAGCCAGTCTCACTAGAAATCATCACTGCTCCCATGTGTAACACCATGGTGAACAATGTTGTCCATAGCAAGAAGTTTGGCATCAAAAGTGAGTAATTTGACTTCCTAATTTCCTGCTCAAAATCTTGTTAAAAATGCATCATAACAGAAAGCTAACAATGGCTATGAGCTTGTGTGGAAGCTCTTAAAAAAAACTTCCAAAATCTTCAAAGTTATTTGCACTTTGTTTACTAATCCTTCCTTTTAAATAGATTCCTCTTACTTTTTTCCTTGAAATATGGGGTTTTATGATTTTCAGCATCTTTAGGGTTTTTTTTTACCTCTGCTTTCTACACCCCTGTTTTGCTTGTCTTTGCTCACCTGTTTTTAAAATGGTGTGTTTATATCTATACCAGAACTCTACTTTTTAGAGAGTATGAGCTTATTTCTTCAGAGAAATCAGGTAATATTTTAAGCTTGTTATCAATCTTGTCCATTTAAACCTGTTGCTCTGAACAGTTCTAATGAAATGCCTTGAAGATATCTTTTTAGGGGGCTTTTGTTTTATGAATCCCTCAATTTTGGGTCTATATTCTATTTAAATAAAATAATTTATCTGCTATCCAACACCGTGTTATTGGCTTTTCTGAATCACTGACAGTTAAACAAAAAGATTTTTTTTAATGTTATTGTGAATCCCGCTCATGGTGTGAAATTTGATTTAAACTGTAATCTTACACAGCAGATTTCCTCACAAATTTTATTTCTAAGTGCCATGTGCACTTTCTTTTAAATTTCACAAAGACAAGCCTTTGACAGAATGGCTCAAAATGAAGTTGTCTTCAATAAAATACATCTTATGACCATAACACAATTTTATTTAAAATAAATATGATATGAAATAAATGTTTAAACTAAAACTTACAGGAAAAGTCATTCATGAAGAAACTTTCTTGCGTACTAGTTGCATCAGGGCTGAATTTTAGTACCCTTAGAATGTCATACCCATTCCTTTGAGTGCCAACACCCTTTATATCTCATGTACACAATATCTCATTTAAACAGAAAAACAAGTAGATTTTCATAAAAGAATGTGCTTTCACTGAAAATTTTGATTTATTAGTACTGTTAAATAATATAGTAGAAATACAATGGACAGTATTTGGATATGATATGTGTTTTGGAAGTAAGGAATTGTTTATGGACATAGGTATCCCTATTGACCAAAGTTTCACATTTTGTGGGAAGCTTGGGGCAGGATGAGAAACACATACATAATCACACTGATCTCCAAATTATGGTCCTTGATGGACTTTATTAAAGTGAAAATATGTACCTCACTGTACTGGATGTATGATTAAATAATCTCATAGGAACTAAAGAGAAATGCCTTACTTGTATGGGAAAGGAGAATAATTTAATTCATGCTTGGTGAGTCTCTATGCTGCTTTTATAGACAAGCAGCTTTGTCTATGTGATTTTATATAAATTATTATATGCAATTATTTCTACCTCTGTTACAATTTCAGCACAGTACTCTGTGATTAACAAAGTGATAACAGTCCCTTCTTTCTTTATTTCTTTTTTCTTTTTCATTTTTCGGTCTAACCAGCAAACACTGATAGACAAAGTTAGACATGTTTGCAGATGTGTGTGGGGGTATGGAAATCTCTCTAGGCTGCTGATGTGTGCAAAGGGTGTGGAAAAAAAATGCATAACCTACTTTATGACTGTTTTTGTGGGAGCCTAATAGAGAATTCATGAATATTCAACTTCTTGCAGTTGTAATTTTGTGTATTTTTAGACTAACATTAATAGTTTTCTATAATTAAGTTAGGAAGCAAACATGTATGTGTGATGGTAATTCTGGGAATGAAATTAGAAGGATTTTAAGTCAAGGATATTTGAGGAGTTTAAAGCCATATATATATATATATATATGTATATATATTTTAAAGAAAATTTCATTTAAATGCTTGTCACCATCTTTCCAGCATGATCCAGTAATTCTGTTCAAGACTAATGGTGTTAATGTCCTAAATATGCTTAGCAGCATCAATTCAGCTCTCAACCTTTTTCTCCTCCTATTTTCTCTTGCCCCATGAGCAATTTGTGATAGTCGAGCAGTATTACACTTGACCTGAACTTGTGTTCATTTTGTGCATACCTCCATGCAGCAGCAAAGTAAACTTGACAGCTTAATTCTATGTTAGGGGAATGTTTGCAGGGATAATCCTATTCACACTGCAGGATGAGGATGCCCTGCTAGTGGCTTTGGCCTATAAAACCATTAGCTTTAAATTGTGTGCTCTCATCGTGATCTTCTTAGTGTGCAAACCAGCTCTTTTTTAGCAGTTTGTTGGTGAGAGTGGGTAATTTTATGATACATTTTCCTAGCCAGTGCCCACTTCCTTTTAAAATGCAGCTGCAAAAAGCAGCAAAAGCTTCACTTCATATGGATTATCTGAGCGAAGATGCATGATATAATGTTTTAAAGCTATAAATGTTTTGCATTAAATTGTATTTAATGACAAAAAATACCACCTTGGCATAGAGGTCTAAAGATGATGTTTCACACGTCTCCACAAGTGGAGGCAGAGGGAAATAAGCAGACACAATATACATTAAGATATCTCCCTGCCTTTTTCCTAACTACCTTACAGTAGGCCAGTATTACCCCTGTATGCATAAAAAATTTGTTGCTATGAGATAATTTTTAGTTTTGCTTTTTGTTTTTCATCATGCTGTCCTGAGACTTCTGATTGGAGATGGATCTTAAAAATAGCTTGATTATCTTGTTTTTTGCATACTAACCTTAACTAAATTTTAGGAAAAATATATTCTCTGAAATTTGTTTTTTGGGTGGTGAAGCATTGGAACAGAAATGCCCAAGAAAATGGTGAAGTCACCATCTGTGGAGGTGTTGAAAAACATCCAAGTGTGGCACTTTGGGATATGGTTAAGGCGTAAACATGGCAGTGCTGGGCTGATGGTTGGACTTGATGATCTTAGAGGTCTCTTCCAATCTTAACAATTCTCAGATTAATAAAAAGAAAATCAGTCTTAAGAATTAGCACAAGTCTGTCATTTCTAGGTAGATGTACAGAAAATACATTGGTATTGTAAGTTCAAATAGATTTATTCTTTTATTTCTTTAATATTTATATATCTTTATTTGGAAGGGCAAGTGTTAATATACTGTCTTTATGTATCCAAAAGGTGAAATACATTACTTCAAAAATACTAACAGTGCACCTGAAAATTTACCGTAGTATGTGCCTTGTTAATATCTTGTATGCAATGTGGCTGCTTTTAATCGTATCTAGAGGTGGTTGTCCTAGTTCTGCAGATTTGGAAATAACAAGAAAGGCAGACAGACTCTTCAGAGTGAAGCAGCAAATAGGGAGTGATCCTCACATCCATTTTGCAGCGTTGAAACATGGAACAAAGAGGTTTCTAAAGGGAGGATGTTTTCTCATCTTGGTCCCATATGACAGAGGTGAAAATCAAACCCAGGACTATGTTCTGCCAGAATTCTCATTCTGGCCCCATGTGCATGTGTTTCTGACACTAGAGAGAAGGTACTAGCCCAGCCTGAGTCTTTTGTGCCCACTGTGTATTTTATTGCCCTTGGTAGCCAATCTGCCCTGTGCAGCTATGATCCTCACATGGAGAACCCCCACAGCTCCTGCGTTGTTCCTGGTGTAGCTGCAAATTATAATATTGAATTCAATCCAACTCAATCCTACAAATCAATCTGAATTCCATTTAGGTGCTCAGTAGAAAGCACAAATTAAATCTTTGGCTTCTACCCTGCAACCTTCAATGCTCTGAATCTCATAAACTCAACAGGAGACTAAACTCCAAATTTTATGCACACACTTTGCATTAACAGGCAAGACTCACATGTCTACTGCACTTCCAAGTGCTTTCTGCATGTGAAGACTGAAGACTTTTTACCCAGAGCTATAACCCAATTTCTCAAAGTCTAGAAAACTTTGGGAAGTGGAATGCATGATAAGAATATTTTTGGATGTCCAGTACCTGGTAATCTTTTTTTTTTTTTTTTTTTAAATAATTTATTCACAAACAACTACTATTTTGGAAATTTAATTCCCTGCACTACTAGTCCAGAAATACACGAGAGAAGAAAGAGTTATTTCACTAATAATGCAGTAAAATTCAGATTAAAAAACTGAATTGAGAGATGAGGGGAAAATATATAGTACATGCAATTAAAAACTTAAATGATAAAGTGCCTTTCTAGAAAAAAAAAAAAAAGGTTATGATTTTTAAGGTCACTGACAAGGATTTAGTGATTAATTGCAGATTAACACTTGCTGGGTTTCTTTTCCATGTGTGCAGTATATTTTTACTGTATTAGCTTTGGGATACTTAGTTCATGCAAACCGAATTTAAACTTTTTCACTTTTTTTTTTGGTTAAACTTTCCAGTGGTATTCAATATCACAAATGGAGACTCATTTCTTTCTTGAGATAACACAATATTTTTAAATCTCTTGGATTTATGTGGAATTTTCCCTGCTTTGGATAGTTTTCTCAGAGGGCTGATGACAAAATTGTTTGCTCTTTTTATAGACAAAAGTATCTGCCTCTTCATGGTGCTGATACTGACAGTGTTAAACTTTAGTCCAAATCCCAGATAACTTAGATTTCGCATCTGACCTGTCTCAGAATAAAGATTAGCATACAGCTTTTTGTAATTTATCTTGACTTACAGTGCATAGTAATGCCCATTATAAACTATAAGCTATATACAAACTACAAGCACAGTGCACACACTTTCAGTGAAGACCTTGTATTTATCCAAATATTTCAAAATGTTAACTTGTACCCATCAGTGCAAATCTCTTTTTGCAAGGCCACGTAAAATTAATGATTTTCTTCGAGCACTGCCAGGTAATACTATAATAATAAGAAATGGAAACACTTAGAGTTGAATATCAGAATATCATCACTGTCGCTATACTACCTCCAAGAGAATATCTGGAATGATACTGATCTAGTGGGGTGATATGCCTTCTATTTTATGTTTTATAAAAATCATTGTGAAAAGAAAGGGAATAACAATGAAACATGCTTAAAGTACAGAAGTATTTTTTTTTTAAATCTGAAAATAAGACAGGTTTTATTAATGAAAGGTAGAAATAGCTGAGAGGAAATATATTGTTAGAGATATAGCCTTTCTTTTGGCCTTGTAAATATAAAGAATTTATATTAATATATTTATAATAAGGAGAGTTCAAGATCTTCACCTGAATGAGGTAGTATAAGGAAAAGAATAGTAGCAAAGATGATGCATTTTTTCCTCCTTTTGTATGAATTCACACACCTGCTGCATGCAAGAAATTATTTTCCTTTGGATGTCTTACCAAAGACTTTCAGAATCCTTTAAAATTTATCTCCAGTCATTCTTTCAAAGACAGAAACAAATGTCAATTAAGTGCTAACTGAGTGTAAATCAATACTGTGATGAGTGGTTTGCTGATAGGTGCTCAGTGCAATATGCTATCCCTAATAGAGTCAGTAGAAGACCCAGATAATCTATTTAAGTATCTCTGAAGTCAGCACAAAGCCCATAATGTCCCTTTTCTTAATTGTTTGCTTGACAGAATGGCAATGCCTAAGAAGTCACTAGAAATTAAGAGCAAATTTTGAATGAATGTCAACCTATACTTGAGCTATCAGTAGCAGAAAGAGGCATGAGCTGGGTTGGTTTTCAGAACCCTGGGTTAATAACTTAAGTATCTGAAAACCTTGCAAGCCAAAGAAAAATGTTGAATGGCTCCAAATTTTGCACAAACTTTTTTGCCTAGCATAAAGATGAAGTAATACAGTGCATGCTGGATAATATGGATGTACTCATTTAATTCCCTTTTATTCTTTTTTTCTGATGAGGTTTTACACTCAACACACCAGTTTTGTAATCTCAACTCCAATCAGTTGCACTTCTGTGGATTTTAGGGTACTTGTGTCCAATTTGTTTCATATGGGAGGAAGACCTGCAAAAACCCCTCAATGGTATAAAGGTAGCTATTGATGTACTTTGAAGAAGTTTACATTTTCTTTAAAGAGCTAATTTTCCTTGTCCAATATTAAAAACACCAAAGTTAAATTAATTTCACAGCTGTGATGGTCTTCTATAGGTCCTGCACCTATTTTGTCTTGTTTTGAAAGCAGAATAATCTATGTCCACAGCTGTCTCTTTCAGATTGTAATCCCTGAGGATAAATTTGGTTTCTGTTGATATGCTGGTTTGCTTTCTGCTTTGGCTGGGTTCTCACTGTTTACCCCACATCAGGATCAGCATTCAGTGCAGCTTTGTGAGCTGATTCAGCACACACGAGCCAGGGAGTGCAGTGAAAGGGAAAAACGAGGTGTCCTGCTCTCAGAAGTGACCTTAATCGTTTGAGCAGTGAGTGGTTACACTGCTCCCAAGGGAGTAAGAAAAGCTGTGAAAATGAAGAGAGCCAGGAGTGAGGTGCCCCGTGGCGGTGATCTCTTGATTATCTCAATGATCCTGGTGGACTTTGTCCAGAGATACCAGAGATACTCCTTTTTTTTTTTTTGACAGAGACTGCTGAACATCAATCTGACAGTGCCCCATGGCAGCTCTCCTTCTCTTATCAATATGGGTTATTCACCTTGCCCTACAGAGAGTTAGTCAGGGATAGAAAAAATTTGAGATGCAAGTGCCTGAAGTTACACTGAGCTCTGAGTTCCAATGTTGTTGTGCATCTGCAGTAATTTGACAAATGAATTATGCAGTAGAAACCAGTGACTTGAACAGTTTGGTGGGAGGTCAGACTGGTGCCTCTGCAGTTCAGGAGAATGCAAGAGAAGCCTTAGCATGAAACAGCTAAACAGAAAAAATCCTCATTACTTCCACATATAAGTCATATTGCTGGATGAAAGAGGTTTTTACATGTGTGTTTTAGCTTTAGTTTTAACTACAGACCATATGGGCAAAAATGCTCATGCTTGTAGCATGGGTAATGCTAATTGCACATGCTTAGCATTTCCTTTGATCTACGTGAAGCCACCCAGGCATTTGAGGCAGCATATAAACAACATGAGAGTGAATATATTTACTGACCAGAAGCCCTGTGGTGGAATGGACTGGCAAAGGTGTTCTTCCCTGTAGCAGCAATATATTTGTGACTTTAAAATCTAGTCTTCAGATGCAGATACTGGCAAAGCAGAAATTCCCCCCCAAGAAGTTAAACTTTAAAATAAATGTGCTTTGACTTTTGCTGTCTAGCTCCTGCAAAAGGCTAGTAAGGCCTTTGGTGTGTTAGCTCTCACTCCTCTGTGAAGGACTCTGACTTTTCTTATCACACAGTGTGAAAATGCCACAGTCTGCTAGTGGCAGCCAGGAACTAGCAGTTGTTTGTGACAATCTATTACATAGGTTACAGTTTAAAGCTTTTTATAGAGCTATAAAGTAGAATGATTGTATCACGATTTTTTTTCTGTCAGAACTATTTACAATATAGGACTGGGCCAGCAGTCAGATTTGCTTGTTACTCTTAACCCAATGAAAATAGCCTAAGGGGTACAGACATCACTTAATGTAACTTGGGTTGTGGGAAAATTGTAGGCAGAATCTTCGCAGCTACAAATCTAAAATCACAGTTACTGAAGTAGGCAGCCACACTCTATCAACCTAGCAGCTCCTAATTCCAGGATAGTTGGCTGGCATGAGGAAAACAGTACATGACATATGCCAGAAGGTTATTCTTGATTGAAAGGATACTGATTTTTGTTTTGTCACTTTCTTCCCCCAAACTCTGAGGGGGAAGGATGCCTTGTGCTGCAGAACTCCCTGAAGTATTGGAATGAAACACTGTCAGGGAAAGTGTGAGATGGAAATCGTTTGGGGAAGTTGTAGCCAGGCTTAATAGCCAAACTCCTGTTCAGTTCTGTGTGTGAGTTTGTCATTAACCCAGTGCTGGTCAGGACACTTTGGTGCTGGGTGCTTTCTGGTGGTGTATTTCTAGTGAATACTTTTGGGTTAATAACCCCAAAACAACCAAACAACCACAGAAAGCTCTGTCTTCATTCTCCATAAAATCCCAGCCCACACATGGTTTAAATAGTACTTTTATTAGTGTTCCTTAGAAAAAACAGCTTTTTAGTTGCTGCTCTGGGCATTTGAATAAGAGCAAATGAATTTCCCAGTAAACAAGGTATAATCTGTGACATGCTGGGGAATTTTTAAAGCATAACCATCATTGCAAGGGTATTCATGTTAGTTTTCACTGCTACTTCCCTTGTGCTAATTCTACTGCTTGTGAAACACCAATTATTTTGCAACACAGCAATACTAGTTAGTGACAGCATTTTTGAAGACTGTTTTCTCCTCCACTTGATTATTCCTAGTGACTTGGTTTTTACAGCATGTTCCTGTGTACCACTGTGCATGACCAAGACAGGCAAGGCTTTAGCTACCATCACTGCCCAACAAGAATAAAACTCTCTCAAGAGTATTATACACTTCTAAAGTGTTATGTTAAAATAGATTTTAAGGATTAGTTATAGAACAAATCTGAACTAAAATCTGAATATGAAGGAAGACAGTGATAGCACCATTTTGGAAATGAGGTCACTTCAAAACATTCTAGAAAAGCTGTGAAACACAGTTCTGAACTAAGCTCCTTAACAGCTCCTGTGAGTACTCGTGTAGAGTGTCAAGCAAGATTATGCATTTTCCTACTGTAGACTGAAATCTGCAGATTTATTTATTAATGCCTATAATCAGACAGAATCAAGCAACCAAAAAAGAGAGGACTAAGATGGCTTAAGAGCCAGGGTGAAGATAAATAGGTTAAGGGAGTCAAAAATCTGCTCCTCTTGTTTTGTTCAAATCCTGTGCCATTCAGTTTTCAAGGGAGAATCTCAATCTCATCATTATGTGAGACCATGTTTTTAATCACCCATTTTTTTTTTATTTTTTTTTTTTTTCAGTTCACTACAGCTGGATTTCTAAGATGGTAAGGAGGGAAGGCTGGAAGGGAAAAAGAGAATCATATTTCAGGGGGTTTTTGACACCTACAAGAACTGCTTTTTAATGATTAACACTAGTTATCAGATCTTTCCCTTTCTGAAACAGTATCACAAAGATCTCCTGCTGTTCCCAGCAGTGCCCCACTAATTCAGCTCACTAGCAAAATTAGCAGCAGGAAACAAACCTTTGAAATTTTCATCATTTATGAATAGCATTGTTCATGTGATAAAGGATATGGGCTCCTGCTGTAATTGTTCCTGTGTTAAGAAAGCTGCAAGTTATTTTCTCTCCATCAGTCTTTAAAAGAAAAAAATCAATAGAAATAAATACACATACAATTAAATAGTGGATTAAACAGCCAACAGAGAGACTAAAAATTTCTTTCACTTTTGAACTCTTCTTAATTTCTTTTTCCCTGCTCTGAGGGAGAATATTGTACTGCCATTTCTTCACAAACACTCGATAATGTTAAAGTGCTTTGAAGTTGCCACTGGAGAAAATAGTACAACAGATGGAGCATGAATTAACTCACAATACTGTCTCTTTAATCTGAACAAAGGCAATTTTTCTTGGCAAAAAATATTTAATATTTAATTCCATTTACTTATAGAAGTTTGATCCCAGATGAGGACACGAAAAATGAGGCAGAGCTGTATATTCAACAAATACTGGCTTTTTATTAGGAAGATTAAAAAAAATTCATCTAGTGTGTGTTATAATAGCTGTGATAGATCTTGTTCAATACTGTCCACTGGACTAAAGGAATCTGTGAGTTAGAACCTCAGTAAAACGCTAGTACTCTTTTTTTGTACTGTGGAAACCAGACTCTGGCCCTCACACTTAGTATGACTTTTGTCATGTGTAATTATTACCAGTGGTTATAGGTGAAGTTGCCATTCTGGTATGAAAAGCAATGTTTGAACCTCAGATGTGTTTCCACTGTGAATAAAATATCTATATATTTTTATTACCACTTCCTGAGATTTTTTTCTGTTGGTATGTAGCTAAAAATGAGATTTAAATCCTTCCTTTAGACACATCATTCACCACAAAGATTTTTCTAAAAGTTCTTATCTGAAAGATTAAAACAAGGTGGTTTAGATGTTCCTGTCAAACATCTTGCACTTAAAAGACTTCTGGACACCGATGTCCTCTTCTTCCTCCTTCAGGTTTTAAAAAGATATTACAGTTTCTTTTAGCAGAAAAATGTGAAATAAGTTTCTGTACATTTTCTATAGACAATTTTTACATTTATATATATTTTTATACAGTATAGAATTTCTTATTGAAGAGGCAGCTGTGTTCTTTTGCACTCATGCAGCCACTGGTGCTTATTAACACTCAAAAGTTGCTTATCTTCCTAAGTTCTGTGCTGCTGCATTTTCAGTGTGGGTTTGGTTCCCCCTCCTGATTCATGATGGAGCTGCACAACCTGATCACTACTGCTCTTGAGATGTGAGGAGAGAGATACATGGTGATTCAAGCCTTACAAGTTCAGGCAGTGTTACTGCTTCCAAAATTTGGGTAATGGTTCAGAATTTGAAGGGTACACTCAGTATGACCTCCATAAATTTGTTAGAGGCAAGGTGCTGGAAAGCAAGCACCCAGAAGAGGTTAATCATGAGCACCCTGTGCAATCTGAGTTTGGATAAAAGGTCACAAAGTTTCATAACAGAAATATACAGCAGGGCAGCACAAATAAATGTAATTTCTACCTGCAGAGGGTTTGTTAGACATTCCTGTGTCTAATCATAGGAACAAAGGAAAAATATTATAAGCCTGTAATAAGTTTCTTTTCCAACATACTTTTTGAAGTGACATCAACAGTTAGTCGAATTCTTCATCCCTGTTGCTGTTGCACAGAAACAAAGGAAAAGAAAACATATGACATATTACAGTTTTTTGAGAGAACAGTAGCATGTGGTTGGTGTGTTTTAATATCTTTTCTTTCTGAAGAAAATGTAGGAAAAGTGTGCTTGAAACGGCTGTTTTTGCAAGAGATGCAGTTCAGACTAGTTCCAAGTGGAGGACACAACTAGAATTATGCTGTGAGTATTCCCTATGCTGCTACAAAACTGATATCCAGGTGTTCTACAAGCACTTATAGACCAGCACAGACCGAGTACCAGCCCTCTGACCTTGGTGTCTGCAGAGTTGTTCTTCTCACATGTTCTCACCCCTCTCTTCTCTGGCCCAAATTACATCTGTGAATTTTTTTGCTCCACCATCGTAAACCTGTCATCAAAGTGACGTTACCACCATTTCAATTGGCCCAGCCTTGACCAGCAGCAAATCCATCCTCAGACTGGCTCTGCCAGTGGAGGAAGCTTCCAGCAGTTTGTCACAAAAGTCCCCCCTGCAGCCCCCCTGCTACCAACACTTGGCTGTGCAAACCCAATACAACTGCTCCATTGGGTTTCACTAGTTCAGCTGAAATTCAGTGCATGTTTTTTTTGCACACACCTTCTTGGTAAGTCTTCAGAATTCAATTAAGTACTATGTACTCCTGCTGTGCCAAGATAAGAATATCAGAACTTTTAAGAGCATGAAAATGTTATCTACATAGCAGGCCTCTTTTTGTTGTTGCTGTTGCTGATGCCAATCCATTTTTCAGCTTTCTTACTATTCCTTCAATCATTCCCTCCAGAAATACATCTAGATTACTCTTGAACTAATTTATATGCTTGGCAGCCACTGCCTTCTTCTATAATATGTCTCTGAAAACAGTTTTGTTTTCACCAAATATGTGACTTTCAGCTTTTCTACAGGCATTGTTACCAGATGAATGTCAGAGATTTTATTTAAAGTTTAATCAGCAATCTAACTCAATTTTGCCTCTTTCTCCTTGTCTCTTACATATCTGAAATGTATTGGTTATTTAAAAATTGTTCTCTGCAAAGGGAATGTGTCTTTATCCCAGTGATAAAACTTAGAATACAAAAGGATCTTGTCAGATATTTGAAATATGAACATAGACTTAGCTACTTTCCCCAAAGGGAATCTAGACATGTATCTGTGTTGAAACAGAAAGGTGAAAATAATTTAAACAAGCAAGTTAAGCAAGTTTGCATGCCTGAACTTGTTGACATTCCCTTTTTTGTTGTTTTTGTGAGTTATTTTGCTTTGCTTTGTTGTAGTAGTGTTAGCAGGTGCTTACAAGTGACCTCCATGTTCAACATAAAATCAAACCAGCATTGTCAAGGAATATTTGTTCTGTAATAGACTCTTTTCCTGGTTTTGTTTGGTTTGTTTTTTTTTTCATTGCCAAAGGGACCTTTTCTCACCTTTAATTTTCTTTATCAAAGCTTATATAAAAATAAGAAAATTCCCTGAGTGACAAGTTCCTACAGAAAGCCAGAGCATGAGTTTAACAATATCTTAAGTTTGACTCTTACAGAAATATTTATGATGTTCTCATCATGACTACAAAGCCTGTTGAATGCTGCTTAATAATGCTCATTTTTATAAAGGTAATCTTTATAATGATCATAATTGTGGTGAAGTAAACCTCCTCTCACTGTAGGTTATTTGAGAATCTCCCTATATGAAGTGTCTTTCAAGAAAGGAAAAAGAAGATCTAAAATTTCAAGTAACCAGAGTTCTCTAGCTCTTTCTAAAGATTTTGGGAAAATAGAAGTCAGAAATTTAGGTATTTAGGAGACAATATTTTGTGATGGAAATTCTAATGCTCTATGTGCCAAAACTCTTTGTAAAGAAACTTCAGAATCCAATGTGTTTGGAGTTACATGGGGATTTTGTGTATGCTGTGTTTATGTTTATACCTCTTTAAAGCTCACAGTGATTTTGTTTTAAAACACTATAAAAAGAGCTCAATATCAAAAAAATACTAAGTTTGAGTTCTAGACTCAGTCCTTAGTGGTTTACAAAATGACAGTTATAATTTACTTTTTGTGGAATGAAAAAAAATGGATAATTTGTATTCATGGTGCCATCTGCCCTATACAGGAATTTTGTTCAGGTTTTTTTCAAGCCTTTTCAATTTGCTTAATTTTTCTCTCTAAACAGAGAGAAAATGTTCATCTTGAAATATTAATTTTTAATGAGATAATTTTCCCAGGTTTTCTTTGGAAGACAGTGGCTGTCAAGCATGTAAGTTTCCTCAATATTAATCTAGATGTATTTTTGGAAGGAATGATTTTTATATTTTATGACATAATCAAGAAATGAAACATGTAAGTATTTTGTATTTCATTTAGTTTGTGAATGATGGAAGGTGATTTTGGGTCAAACTAAATGACATAATATCTTTATTAATATGGAAGTGTTTTAAAATAATGCACTGGCTAAGAACTTTTTATAGAGCAAGGACTGAAAGGAAAGTTTCTCATTAGACAGTTTCTCATACTATTGATTCCAAAATGTTTTTGCCTTGACTGTTTCACATTGTGGCTTTAAATTATGATCTTATGACTATATGCAGTTTACATCAATAAAATGGATTTGCTTCCATCTTTGATTGTAAATGTTCCTGTGGGAAATATTTTTTTTCCCTACATTGGATTTTACCAAGTCTTTTGTGAACTGAGCATAGAACAGAACTCTGAAGTGTTTAAATTGTCAAAAGGTTTTAAAAATAGCAAAAGAAAAATCAAGAAGTCAGAGCTGGATAAATTGTGGAAATAATACTGGCAAATAAGAATGATCTGCATCAAAAGAATTAGTTTCACTCAGGTTAATTTGAATCTTTCCTTCGAGGTTATAGATTGCATTACAATTTTCAAGAAGATTAATACTAACTTTGAATCTTTAAGTTTTATAATTTAAATTTTGCAGAGATTTTTTAGATTTCTTATGCACTTTACTATTGTGTGATAAATAGTTTCCATTTCTGTGCTGCAATTACACACGAGTATAAATTTGGAGAAAATAAATTGGTCTTTTGCTTTCACTCATTGTTGAAATATTCTTAAACAATAAAGACTTTTTTTAAGACTGGCATTTTCCATGGATTTTGAAACAGAAATTCCAAGGAGATGAACAGAATCCTATGTCAAAATGTTCACAATAACAACGTTCTTGACATTGAGTATACTTACAGGAAAAAGGTTTTGAAGTTAGGAAATGTTTGCATTTCTCTTAATAATCCTTAAAAGCAATTTATTTCTTCATTTTCTCTTAACTCTGTGAATTGTTCCTTAAATAACTATTATTAAATTCTAGCATCTTTTCTATTTTAAAACATTACTCTGCACAACTTAAAAAAACACTGAGTTATTGAAAACATTTGTCTGAGTACATTCAGGGGCCCCACTAACTAAATAATTAGTTTCTAAAGGACTGCAATCTCTGTTTTTTTTTCAGTCAAATTTAAAAATAAAGAAAAAAAAAGAAAAAAAGACAGAGAGAATAACCTGAGAAAAAGGACTTACTCAAATATGGAAGAAGCAATACAAAAGGAGGATTCTTTCCATTAAAAAAAAAAAAAAAAAAAAAAAAAGTAACCAAAAATAAAAGGGCAACAAAAGGAACAAAAAATCCCGAAGAAATCTGCAAAATCCCCCAATCAAATGGAAATTAAACATCTCCAAAAAACTAAAATCAAACAAAAAAAACCCCAAACCAACCCCTTTTCTTATTTCTTTTTTGCATTTTTTCATTGCTTTTTTGAAATATTACGAAGTAGTAAATAGTACAAAAATTTATCTTGTGCCTTAAGATTCAGATTAGATGTCTCAAACTTTTGAGGGTAGTTTTCTGGTGAGCTTCTGGTGTTGAGTCAGGACTTTTTCTCATGAGAAAGAAACAAAGAAAAAAAACCAAAGCACACTAGTTATAATTCTTTAGAGAGAGAAATAATTTATTTTGAACTGCAGTTTTCATTAACCACAATCCTTTGATGGATAAGATGTCAGCATATCAAGAAAAACATGGAGATTTGTTGCAAAGTTATATTCAAGATAGGAATATTTGATAAACACAGGGCTCTCTTCTGTTTCAAATCTATTCCTCTTGCCCTTCTTTAGGGATAAATCAGATGTTGAATAAACAACCATTCTTGGATTTATAATGGAAATATACTATGCCTCTTTCAATATGGAAGCATAATTATCCATTGATTTGGCCATTTTAGCTGCCTTTCATACTAAAGCTTAACTTTGAATATTAAATCGTGGTTTGAATGCAAAGTTCACCTGTCAGTTTTAGGCATTTCTTCTAATGAATGACTGAAGAGGGTCAGAGGTTCCCACATACTAATCCACAGAAATGAGGAGTAAATTAAGTTCTTGATGAGACCATGAGGTATGAATTCTTTTTTCTTTTTATTTTCAGTAGGTCATTGCAACAAGCTAAAATTCGATCGTATCTCGTATTACCCTTGAGTTTAGTTAAAAACAGATCTTGATGCTAAACAGAGCACAGTTGCAGAAAATAATTTATGGAGGGATTTGAATTTGTTTATCTTCCTCCTACATTTTGTCCTAATTAAAAATAACTTTACTATCACTAAAAGCCCTCACAAACGTTATGTAACATTTTTGTAACCTATTTAGTGCCTCAAACCTAGAGGCTTTTTGCATTGATTTTTTTCCTACTTTTTTTTTTCTTTTTTTTTTTTTTTTTAACATTTCTAGAACGAACAGGTCAGAATATATGTATATCTCAGATAATTTTATAGGTTTATATTTCCATATACACTATTCTAGAAGACATATGCCTTATAAATGGACAATAAATTAATATGTTTTAAATTTCAGTAACTCAATAGAAATTAATTTTATACTCATGGAGAACTGTATGTTTCTTATTAATTTGATTTTTAAATGCTATTATTTAAGTGTTAACTAGCAAAAGTATTTTGGGTTTTATTTTAAAAAATACACTCCCTAAAAAACCCCATGAACATGATTTAAAGTCTACATTTCATCTCTGCATGTACAATAATCCCTCATTTCTATTTAAGCTATGAAAAGGGGTTTAAATTGTGGCTGCTGAGGAAGAACAACCTGAAAACAGAATGTGCATATTGGACTGAATTAAGTATACTTGCACATCAATCATTTTTCTGAAAATGGACCTACTACTTTTCCCAGTAATAGCAACTATTGTTTTTCTCAGAGACTTTCTTAAAATATCCTCTCTAGAAAGAGTCAGCACTTTTGCTGCTCCATAAATTCTGCAAGTAGTGCTGGAAATGCTACCCTTTTTTTTTTCTCCATTTCCCCAGTCGTAGTCAACAAATATTTACAGAGTGATATCACCATTAAATACAGTTACATTGTCATGTCACTGGGATGTGTGCTCAGTCACCAGGAAAATCTTGTATGCTTTGGGTCCATTGCTCTTTATTTGTTTTCACATCAAAGCAAGCAGTCTCGTGCCTCGACACAATTTTTTTTTCAACTGTCAGTTGCAAGTGATTTCTTAATTCTGCATCTAAATGTACACACAATTATTATTTCAGTTTTTAGTGACAGCTTTGTGTCCAGCAGCTGGAATCACTACGTATATTTAATAAATGTTTTAAGACAAAAAAAAGGAAAAAAAAAAACCAACACAAACCTGGAGATATCAGTAATTTTGGATACCTTTTAAAGGCATCCTGTCTTTCTAAATTTGGTAACTCCTGTAGTTATAAAAAAATATTAAAGAAACAAGTATTCTGCATGAATGAAATCTACCTTTCTAACGAAAGAGGAGAAAGTAGGAGTAGCTACACTGTTTTATCAGCTTTTGTCTTCAGGCAAAAGATGAACCCAAGAGCAGAAAAGGAAGAACCTAAGCACGAATGAGACAACCACAAGGCATTCAGAAGCCAAGAAATGGCTGAGTAGGCAAGCAAAAAGCCATTTAAAAAAATTAATAGAAGTTTTAAGTACTTGCTAACATCAACAGCAAGCACTGGTATTTTAAATAATTTAAAATATTTATTACCTGGGTTTTGCAAAATTATACTTCTATCAATGACAGCAAGAAAACAGTTCTGAAACATGGCTAACAACAGCAAACTTCCTTGACAAGTGTTTTGTCTGAAATAGCAGGACCTTTAAGTATCATTAAAACAAAGAATTTCGAGGCAGCCTGATATAATTTCTCCTTTCCCAGTAAGTTTCTAGTATGTCGTGCAAAGCATTCGAAAAGAGTGAAATCTAAAAATGTCATTTTAATGTCAAATTTTTAACTTGTTAACTAAGGGGATTGCAGAAGTGTGTATTGAATCAATGAAACAGTTTATATGTTTTTAAGTAGCATGAAAAAGAAAGTGTATTTGTAATTATTTGTCTTGAGCACCTAATTATATTGCCTGATGATATAAAGGGGGAAAGCATTGCAGCTTCAGAGGTTCAGGTGAATTAAAAAAAGAAAAAAATCACAAAAGCTACAAACAGCTGTATTAAGAAACTTATCATGCTTAAGAGAGTCAATATTCCAATAGGTTTCTTCAGTAACTCTCAAAAATTTGCAAACAAAATATTTCTGCTACACATTGTGTTGTCTGTGGGTGAAATGATTGTTATTTTATGCTATTGGTCATTAGTTTATGTAGGTGAAATATAAAATATTTAAATTAAATTAAATTAAATATTTAAATGAAATTTGCAAACAGTTCTAAAAGAGTTGTGAATTTGAATTCTCAACCCTATATGGATTCCATATATGGGACCTGCATAGATTAACAAATTGGATTTCATGTAAAAATCTTGGAGCAAAACTCAAAGAAATTGCTGTAGGGAAAACTAAAACAAGATCCATCACTAACAATCCTTTTGCATCTTTCTCATAATTTCCCATCAAGACAAGAAAAGCAGTGTAATTAAAGCCAACAATGTTCCATTACGTGGGAGGACACAGAAAGTTTTAGGTCTTTTGGGATACAATTATGTTTTGCAAATAAGCAATTAAGATTATTTCAGAGAAAATGTATATATGCTATATTTTCCACTTGATTTTACAGAATTTTCTGAGGCTAATTAAAAAACTGCTGGAAGGGAAAACCCAATCTTTCTTATGTCTAGAAATGCATAACAGGCATGAAAAGCACACAGCATATTGCATTTTTTTAATTTGATTTTGTTTGTCTGTTTGGAGGGGTTTTTCTTGGGTTTTAAGGATTTTATAGTGTTTTGAATCTGTATTTTTTATGCAAGATGACATTTGCCAAATTGTAAACAAAATTTAAACTCCCTTGTTAATAAAATAATTATTATTCATTTAATTCCTGGTCCTCCTAAAGCATTCTGCAATAACATTAAGAATTGAAGTAGAAAGAATTGTGGACATTTTTATAGATAATAATCTAGTGCTTGCAGCTCCAGTTAACAATCAAAAAACAAAAGAAATTTTTATACTGGAATTTTTTTTTTTAATTTTAGCTATAGAAATAGAGCTCATTATTTATGCACTTTTGTTTTTTTAGTCAAATGTGTTGACATAGCCTTACAAACACAAGCCATGATGTAAAATTTTAATTTGTCTAATAAACATTTTGGAGTCTAATTAAAAGTTTATAGAACAGATTATACTTGAGAGGTAACAGTTCAAGATTTTACATGAAAAATGGGTTTTATCCTTGGTAGCTGTGATGAGGCTTTCAGGCTTTTTAATATGTAGTAAAAAAGTGTTCTTAAAAGCAAACCATATAACAAATCACTCAGCCCACAAAAACTGCAGCCTATATGAATTGCATAAGGGGAGAAAGTTGGTCATTGTCTTTAATGGGAGACTTTTAGTTTTAAACTGATGAAGTTGTAAATTGTTACCTGCATTTTGAAAAGTAGCTTCATAATGCTGAGTAATTTTCTCCCTAGAAAGTGAAATTGTAACATGAGGGTCCCTGTATTTGTTGTGAAAATAAATGGTGTCCTTAAAATGTAGAAATTGTAACTTTATGTCAATTTAAAAGTCAGTATAACATTTTTATGCCAAATGTTGAAGGCATTTTTACCTAGGGATATAAAAGTTTCTGTGTGCAGCTTTTTGGAGGTGTTTTTTATTTAATTATTTATTTATTTTTTAATTTCTTCTCTCATTTTGTGTTTCAGTATCTTCTCTATGTAAATGTCTTTTCCTTTATTTTTAGAAGAACTTTTAGATCAAACAGCTACTGACTTTTGCTCACAAGTCTGTAAGTCTGCATTATTTTGCTGTGTAGCACCACTTTGATGTCAGCTTCTCTCTTACCATTCCACATCAATGGCAGCTATAGAAGAGGATGTATTTTGCACTAACCCAAAGCATGTTGCAAGATATAAAAATTGTTTTTTTTCTAAAAATTCCAGAATTCAGCTCTCAAAGAATGAGCTCCTTTGCTCAGCCAGGAAAAGTAATGTTTCTGACTGATAGTAAAAACTCTCTTAGTGACTTCTGTGAAGGGCCATAAGAGCTGATATTAAGAGTCTACTGCTTGGACTTGAAGATAAGCTGTCTCTTGTGCCACATTAAAGCCTCAGCCAGCTAGAAAAAGCTAAGTTTATTTTGCTAATCTTGAATAGGAGTTGTGATGGAATTATTTTTAAGATGGGACTACTGCTTGCCAATGTGTAGATCTTTGAAATTTAATATTTTTTAGGTAAGATGTAATTTAAGTAATTTTCCACTGAAATTTGTTGTGTAGATTCAGCTCACATCAACAAGAGATAACTGCAATAACAATTGTAACCCCCATTCCAGGTAGCCCAGAGCAGCTGAGGATGTCTCACCCCTGGATGTGTTCAAGGTTGGGTTGGATGAAACTTTCAGCAACCTGGCCTATGGCAGGGGGGTGGAACCCTTTAAGGATTTTTAAGGTCCCTTCTAACCCAAACCATTCTATCATTTTATGATTCTACACTAAATTGTTGAAGCATGATTTGCATCTGACTTTGTGGACAAAAGAAAATGGTCTTAACATTAGTGGCAGCACATACAGAAACAGGAAATGTGGTTTTTATATTAAATGTGAGTTTTATATCAAATATGACACTCTTATGTGGGATAATTTCCTATGCGTAGATATTGATTCTGCCAACAGTGAAATTTCTTCAAATATTATGAATCACTTTTGACACTTTTAAACAGGCATAAAATTGTGTTACATTTCTTAAATGTTAAACATCAATTAGTTCCATGTACTCAATCCCCCTGAAGTAATTATACCTGTATAAAAAAAAAAAACCTTGCAAAACAGTCAAGGGCTGTGCATACTTTACAGTCCAGAGAATAATTGTTTTGCATGGTAGTGTCAGGAAATGTTAAGTGGTTCTGAGTTGACTATGCTTGGTGTTGTCATTCTCTTTTTAAATTTTTTTTTAAGTACTTTTATGGAGGGCAAGGAGAAAAAAGTGATATACACAGAGACAAAAAGAATGTTGGCAGTTCTGGCCTCAGCAGTTAAAAATAAATCAATAAATGCTGGTTTCTATGAATATTATCTGGGAGACTCAAGTTTGCTGTGTTGGGTTTGCATGGTAGGTTTTAGGTAGAGGAGGGGGAGCTACATGGGGGCTTCTGTGAGAAGCTGCCAGAAGCTCCCATTAAAGTCTGATGGAGCCAGTGCTGTCCAACTCCAACATGTATCCAACACTGTTAGTTTTTATCTATTTCATCCATTTGGGATTTGTATATCTATCTGTGATTTATTACTTGTTCCATGTCTTGCCTCTGGTTTCTATACTCATAAATGAGATGATGTGCTCCTGATACATGTGTACTCTTACATTCCCCACATCCTTACAGTTAAAATATACAGATGTTTTAGTGGTCAGAAGTGGAAAATCCACAGTGAGGTAATGAAGTAAAATATAATATGAGTTGCAAAAAAACCCCAAAAGCATAAAGTCTGAGACGCTTGAATAGCGTTCCAATTTTTAAGCCATCCTTAATGATGTTACTCCCTTCCCAGTGGTACTAATTGAAGATAAAACTGTGTAACTTTTGTGGGATGTAGTCTTAATTTCCATATCTCAACAGTCTCAGAAAGCTCAAGGATTAACTTTTTGTATGACAATTTATGAAACCAATTAAATGATACACTAATGATTTTTACCTTCTCTGACCCTTAATGCTATATTAACAGTACCTATTTATTCCCCTATCTTACCTACTTCAGGGATCCATCTAATAATTTATTAGAAAGACACTTCTTTCAGATGTCATAATACCACCTGTGGTAACTGCTGTGCCAATATTTCATTACAGATTATAATGTTGTACTTCAGCATTGAATGCCTTTGAATTTTCAGTGTTTTAATGAAGCTGATTGGACAGTCTTGTAGTCTTGTCTTTTAGTGTCTTAGGAAAAGTATTTAGTTCCAAAAGGAAGCTGGGGAAACTCAGGTGCAATCATGACAACATAGTGATATTATAGTACATCCATTATAGCATACCTCCAGAAGACCACCAACTTGCTCACTATTACTGGCACTGTAGCTTTTCCACAACAGATCCATCTATTTATTTGAATAACAAGGGCTTAGAGTTATAATAATAAACCAAAATTATGAGGCAAAACAATATATATGGAATTTTAGAAGTAATATAATTATTTTCTTCCAGGGCACAAACCAGAATCTACTGAAAGCTGGAATTAAACTTTCCCTGGGGAGAAGTTATCTCATAAGTGCCTATTGCTTTTCTTCACCTGATATTGCTGCATACTTCTAAAGTGGTGAGCCCAGGGTACCTGATGTATGCTAATATCCCCAGATTGTTGCCCAAGGCAGCCTTTAGCCTCTTTCACATTATTGCTATGTCACAAAAGACAGCCAGTGATCAGGCTGGTTTATGATTATGGAAATGACCAGTGCAATAAGTAGAAGTTAAGTGTAAAATAAGCTTTTTTTTTTTTTTTTTTTTTTTTTTTTTTTTTTT
>JAOTQZ010001615.1:8437416-8456908 GCA_026546895.1 Pogonocichla stellata | reverse complement strand
TGTGTGTGTGTGTTTGTGTTTGTGTGTGTGTGTGTGTGTGTGTGTGTGTGTGTTCCCAGGGATTGCCATGGTTGCTCCATGATTAATAACTGGGCAAACATTAGACCACATGAAATGTGCCCAAGGGGGCTTGATTCATGTGGCCTTCATGTCTCCAGCCTGAGATGAAGTGGTTATTACTCTCCAGTGCTACAGGAATAAAGGTCTTAAACTTCAGTAATCACAGCAGGCTCAGCCTGCTGGGCAGTGCCGGGCCTGGGGTCGTGTCTGTGTGTGTGTGTGGCTCCTGCTGCCTCTCTGGGGGCTCAGGACAGCTGTTCTAGCAGTGCTCTGTGCTGAGCTGGGGCTGTGCTGGCAGGCTGTGTGCTGCTCAGAGCGGCTGGGGGCTCTCAGAGGGGCCAGCAGCCCTGCCCAGAGCTGCCCTTCCCTCGTGCTCTCTGCACCACCGGTGCCCCCAGCACCCCTGCAGCCTTGGGGCCCCTCCCTGGGACAGGGCAGGGGGCTGGAATGCTGCCCCTGACAGCCCCATAGCTCAGGTGTGGGGCAGGAAGGAGCAGCCAAACCTGCAGCACCTGCACAGTGCAGGAGAGTGACCCCCCACATGAGCCCTGGAGATCCCTCCCAGCTTCAGTGCCATATCAGAGATGCACACCTGCAGGGGAATCCTGCACTGGGGGGACAGACTCACCTGGACAGACTCACCTGGGTGACAGACAGGGGGACAGACTCACCTGGATAAACTCATCTGGGTGACAGGGGCTGTGAATTCTGCACTGATGGGGACAGACTCACAGATTCACCTGGACAGACTCATCTGGGTGACAGACAGGGGGGACAGACTCACCTGGGTGACAGAGGGGGACAGACTCACCTGGACAGACTCACCTGGGTGACAGACAGGGGGACAGACTCACCTGAGTGACAGACAGGGGGGACAGACTCACTTGGACAGACTCACCTGAGTGACAGACAGGGGGACAGACTCACCTGGGTGACAGACAGGAGGGACAGACTCACCTGGACAGACTCACCTGGGTGACAGACAGGAGGGACAGACTCAGCTGGACAGACTCACCTGAGTGACAGACAGGGGGAGAGACTCACCTGGACAGACTGACCTGGGTGACAGACAGGGGGGACAGACTCACCTGGGTGACAGGGGTGAAACATCTGAAAACTGGACTTTGAGTCACCCCACCAGTAACAAGGGCCAGGTTCTGTTGCAAGTAATTTGAAACTTTGCCTTGGCTGCAGCGGGGCTGAGGCTCAGCAGGACTCCCAGCTCCAGGGGCTTTGCCCCCCAGCCCCCTGAGGCAGCTGGCAGGACTCAGAGCACTGGGGGACACAGGCAGTGTCACTCCATGGGGACCCGAGGGGTTGGGTCTGTCCCCAAACCACCTGCACACACAGCACGGAGGCTCTGGGGTGTGGTGTGGGGCTCAGCTGGGTGTCCATTCATTAATTTCATTTGAGCTGTGGCTGAAGGAGAGCACAAGGCTGGGGATTATTGGCAGTGGCCACCACGTGCCCGAGCCCCTCAGCCCTGCTCCCCCAGCACCCCCCCCACCACCACCAGTACAACTTGACTTTCAGAGTACTTTATGCACAAGGCCCCATGTGTATCATGGTACAAAATAATTGTCCAGACTTATGGATAGTTTATGCCCCAAGGGGGTTTTGTAGATTAATAGTAAAAGAACGAAAAAAAAAATAAAAAAAAAAAGAAAAGAAAAAAAAGAAAAAGCACTTTTAAATTATTTATATTATAAAAAGACATTCTTTATTTTTCTTGGCGTTGATGTCACTTAGTTAAAAAAATCCGTTTCTAAATAGGATATTGCAGATTTTAAACTATAGCAATGCTGAAGCAAACACGAATCCAGAGTTCCACAGAGCAAAGGAGCGAGGTGAGGCAGGAGGGTGGAGCAGGGGCTCCAGGTGAGGGGTGATACCCCTGAGTGCTGATACCCCTGAGTGCTGATACCCCTGAGTGCTCTGTCCCTGAGTGCTCTGTCCCTGAGTGCTGATACCCCTGAGTGCTGATGTCCCTGAGTGCTGATGTCCCTGAGTGCTGATACCCCTGAGTGCTGATGTCCCTGAGTGCTGATACCCCTGAGTGCTGATACCCCTGAGTGCTGATATCCCTGAGTGCTGATACCCCTGAGTGCTGATGTCCCTGAGTGCTGATACCCCTGAGTGCTGATGTCCCTGAGTGCTGATGTCCCTGAGTGCTGATATCCCTGAGTGCTGATATCCCTGAGTGCTCTGTCCCTGAGTGCTCTGTCCCTGAGTGCTGATGTCCCTGAGTGCTCTGTCCCTGAGTGCTCTGTCCCTGAGTGCTGTGTCCCCTCTGGCTGTCCCAGGGGTGGCAGGGCTGTCCCAGCCCCAGGGCTGGACTGAGGTGCTGCCAGTGCAATATTTGCAGCCCGCAGGGGTCACAGGGCTTGGGTGCCCTCGGGGTCTCTCGGGGCCTTGCTCACGTTCCATTTCCGGACCTCATTCAGCACTAAGTGACTTTGCTGAGGCTGAGTCAGCCTGTTGCACAATGGTCTAGATTAACTGGCACCCACTGAATTACCTCTCGACTTTCCAACGTGGTTCACTTGTACATAAGTGTAATGTCAAACTGTTTACAGGTTCTTTTGTGCGTAATCGTGGAGAAAAAAAAAAAAGTTTTAATTACAAATTTAAAGGAATCGATTTTACTGGAAGGTGTTTAAAAAAATGAATGTGCTTACTACAGTATAGACATCCTTGCTAATGGTCTCACCTGAATGCATGTATCCGTGTCGTCAGTCCCACAGTGAGGTTATTGGCAATATTCTGCAGTCTGTGAATAGCAAATATGCATCAACTACTGTGACTCTGACAAATATAACTCGGTAACTGTTTCTACTGTGGTGTGTGAAAAAACCCTGTAGCTTTTAGCCTGCTGTATTTCCCTGGTGCCAGGAGCACCAGGAACGAGAGAGATCTGGGAGGATTGAGGTCACAGCTGTGCCCTGAGCAGGGTGGTTCACACGCAGCCCCCATGGGGTGGCTGTGCTACAAGTGCTAAAAACGCTAAAAATGCCATTTGCAGGGGCTGGCGGCGGGGAGGGGAGGTGCTGCTGCTGCCCAGAGCCCCTGGCAGCGCTGGCACCGAGCTGGGGCTGGGGGAGCTGCAGGGGGGAGCTCAGCCCTGCTCTGGGCACACAGTGCCATGAACACAGCATGCACAGCTGCAGGGGCATCCTGCACGGCTGGGGACAGGCTCACCTGGCTGCAGGCAGGGCTGTGCACCCTGTACTGGGTGTGTTACATCCTGCATTGGATGTGTTGAACCCTGTATTGGATTTACTGCACCCTGTATTGGATTTACTGCATCCTGCATTGGATGTATTGAATCCTGTATTGGGTGTATTGAACCCTGTATTGGATTTACTGCACTCTGTATTGGATTTACTGCATCCTGTATTGGATGTATTGGATCCTGTATCGGATGCATTGAATCCTGTATTGGATTTACTGCATCCTGTATTGGGTGTATTGGATCCTGTATTGGGTGTATTGAATCCTGTATTGGGTGTATTGGATCCTGTATTGGATTTACTGCATCCTGTATTGGATTTATTGAATCCTGTATTGGATGTATTGAACCCTGTATTGGGTGTATTGAACCCTGTATTGGATTTACTACATCCTGTACTGGGTATATTAAATCCTGTATTGGGGTGCTGGGGCTCACAGCTGCAGCCAGTTTGTGTTTGCCATCCCAGTACAGCAGGGAATGCAGTTATAAAATTAAGTTGTTGAAGTCCAACCATGGGAAGTCACCACCAATGTTCAACTGTGAAGATCTTCTTCCCCCATAAATACACTTTTTTTTGTTTTGTTTTCAAAGTTGTGAAATTAAATCCTTCCTTCCAGGAAGGACATTGATTTTCCATCACCACTGAGAAAACTTCTTCAACAGAGAGGTGAAAAAACTGGAATTTCTATTGACGTATCACAATCAAATAAGAGCCTTTGGCTATTTCCTCCAGCCCACTGAAGCACCAGGGTGAAATAATACATCTTGCTGTATAAAAAATGTTCTTAAAAATATTGTTGCTAATTCACTTTGGGGAGTTTGATCTGGAAGGGCCTCAGGTTACTGTATAATCTTAGCAAATTTTTTGTTTCCTAGACTTCTGTTCCAGTAAGTTCTGAGGTAAACCATCAAATTCCATAAAACAGTTACAGTGCTGTTAAACAATATGCTTTCCACGGCTGATTAACTGAACAATTGTGCTCATATCCAGGCTCAAGATTCATCTCTTCTTCTTGACATAAAGATTTTTAAAATTATTCCAAGGTTTCTCCTATGATTTCCCTCTTGTGCAACCTCACCTAGGAATCTTTTTATCATTTGAGGTAGAATTATGATGTATATAATTGGTTGCCTACAGCAAGATGAGTGCTTAAGTGAGGAGCTCAGACTTCTTCATGGAATAAAGTAGAGTCCTCTGGGAGGTCCCAGGAAACATCATTTTTATTAATATAATTTATATACATGTATATTGATATCACTGATATACAGTATCCCATTGGGCACTAACTTCAAGCACATGAGTCTCAAAAACTGCCCCTGCCAGGAAGAGTTGCATGCTTTGTTACATATCACTAGGTTATTTAAAGGCTTGATTGAAGTTGGAGTCAAATATAATCAATGACAAGAGCTCAAATAAACTTAAATAGTAGGTGCCAAAATCATCTGTGGGCTAGCTCAACTTTCCATGAAGTTCACAAAGGGCATAACATTTGTAACCTCTGAAACATCCACAATGCAATGAACAAAATCAAAAACTGCATAAAAAAACAGAACTGAATTTTCTAAATCCTTAGAGTGCTCCCTGCTGCAGCAGCCAGCTTACATTTGCATTTTTTTGCTTTGTTTGTCTTTAACAAATGAAGTCCTGAATGTCTCCATCAATCCATAAGATAAGGAGGGTTTGTTTTTTGGTGGGTTTTTTTTTTTTTCATTAAAAAAAAAAAAATAAAAAAGCATACACCAAGAATTTAGCAAGCTAGCAAGCTGCTCCTTCATTCTGGGCCAATGCCAGCTGTTACATGAAAGCATGAAGTCAAAATACAGGACAGAGTTCAGGAAACAACCTGGGTTGTGCAGCTACCAATTGATTCCCAAGGAGCTGCAATAGCGTTAACAGGAGCACATGGGTAAATGTCCCATTAGCAAGCTGAGTTTTACATTTCAGCACCCTGTTCAGAATCCTTAGTGTGTATAAATCAGCATAAACTCGCTGTGGATGTGGCACACTAATTTGTCAGATCCCATATTCTTTGGTGAAAAATAATCTTCTTCCTTCCCATTATTGAAAATAAGAAAGCTTTTTTGTGGGAGACTGACATTTCGCTTCCAGTCTGTGCAGAGAAATGTATCTAGTGTTTGATCTTACTTCTCTTCGTGTATTGTTTCCCCTCCTACCTGCTGTCCTTGCTGAACAAGAACTTACAGGTTCAAGCCCTTTGGGCGTGGGTGTCGTGATTAGCAACATGGACATTAAAGCTTAGGCACTGTGACAGTTGTACCATGTCCAGCATTTACTTCAGCAGCAAATTGAAATACCTTAAGGAATAAATACTAACCTCAGACAACAGACTGTGATCCCAAATCAAATTCTGGAACTGAATTATCCTTGAAAATTGTTTCAAAACTTTCATGTTCTTCATGTACCTGTCAAGACTCAATATAATCCCCCAGATTTTATTGCTGCTAAATTTTTCCTTGCTGTTAAAAACACATTGAAATTTCATCACACCAAGTTTCTATTAAGGGAAAAAGGAAAATGGCAAAAGTCTGAGATTCTAAACTGCTTAATTATCTTCTGATACAAAGAAGTTGATATTCCCTCCTGTTCTACAAGAGAGGAAGCCCACAGAGCACAATATGTAGAGGCATATAGGTATTCATTTATTTAGGTTGTTCCTCAGTGAGTTGCTGATGTGATATGCAATTTTTAGAACAAGGGTAGGTGGAAAAGTGACCTGAGAGTCATAGGATCTGGATTTAAGGTAGGACTGCATTAGTAAAATAACAGCAATAGGATCCACAAGGCTGCTACTTAACTGTTATCTGGACTCCAAGGAAATTCAGATTTATACACTAAGTTTTGTGTATACATATACAGAAATAAGGGGGGGAAAAGTCAGTAAAATCCTCTAAAGGTTCCACTTGCTCTGTGCTTGTACACGTTTAAAGCTAGATCATATTTTTCAAGTCTGTGAAATGCTGAGTTTTGAATGTCTTCAAGGAGAGTGAAAAACCAAACCCTTCTGGAGACCCTCTTCTATTGATAATTGCTCCCCTAGCAAATGATTTTTTTCTTGAGTCTCTTGGAAATTCCCCTTTTAAGTCTTTGACTCCTGCCTTTTGTCCTTTCATTGCATAGTTTTGAACAAAGTCTGGCTCAATTAGTGGTTGCAGAGAACTGTTAAATGCCTTTAGAGGAATCTTTTCCAGCCTAAACCAACTCAACATCTCCTGGTACCCATTTTGCTCCAAAGCCTGCTCATATTAAGAGCTTCTTGCTCTAAATATGCATATCTATTTTTTTTCATGTCTCTTCTACTGGGAACAGTTAAATTCAGACACTTCCCTTCTTGCAGATTCCTGCATTTGTTGCTGCTGAACTCCATGAGTTTTCTGTCAGCTCATCTCTCAAGCTGGTTGAGAGCCTTCTGAGCAGTGGCCCTGCCCCTCAGGACAGTGACAACTTCTCTCATCTAGGTGTCACCCCCAAATTTGCTGCAAGTATGTTCCCTCTGTCTGTACAGATTAGTAATGGACTGGTCAAAATCTCCAGCTCAGAACCATCAGAGATTCTACCAGAATCCCAGAATCAACCAATTAGGTTGGGAAAAAAATCTGAGACCCTTGAGTCCAACCTTTGACTGACCACCACCTCATCAACAAGAACATGGCACAGGGAGCCACATCCAGTCTTTTCTCCAACACCTCCCTGGGCAGCCCATTCCAGTGTTTAAAAACCCAGTGTTTACCACCTGAGCTAAAACAGCATCTGGAATTAGGATATGTCACCTCTAAGCAGTTTGGTCAGAAATGTGTAAAGAAAGGTTTGTTCAGCTGCTGAGAAAATATAGCAGCATTTGCTGTTTATTTTGAAGTGCAAGCAAAACAACCTCTTTATAGAGGTTACACGTAAAATAAACCCTTGTGTCTGAATAATTTCAAACACACAGTTTTTCCTCATTGCAGCAAGCTCTCCAATAAGGAATCCATTAAGGTCAAGGAAAAGGTTAAATTCCTGTTGAATTTGCTCAACTTTGTGGAAAAGTACTTGGGATTGATCAGGTCAGAGAACGGAGACAAAAAATGAAGAACATCATCTTGGGTATTCCTCTGGGACAAAAGCATTGTGGGTTCCTAGGATTGCTCTCATATTTTTCATTAGAAATGAAGCTTCATGTCTTGTCCTTGATTCCATAAAGGACAAGTCACATTCCTCACTCTCTGTGCTTCCAAATATTCTTTCATGTCTCAGCATCAAGTAAATCACAGATGCCATGTGTTGAGCTTTTTCTTACTGTTGGCACTTGATTAGCAACCACCAGTGTCTGACATTGGAAGCAGGATCCTAAGTGAATTCTCACATAGGAATGTTGAAAAAACAAACTCTGTGGTATAAAGAGTCCAAATAGTCTCCTGATGATATATCTTGAACATCTTTGTAGGTCCTACTGGGGAAACTCTAAGAATCTGGAGTGGCTGCAGTGGGCCAGATTTTGCATGTCAAAATCTAGAATCAATCAGTTAACAGAATAATTAGTTACAGATAAATAAAATAATAGGAAACAAAAAGAAAGGAATCATGGAAAATTAAACTTGACACTTGTCACCCAGATGAAATTAAAAATGTGGGAATAGATGGGAAGGCTGTCTCAGGAGTAAATATTTCATGGCGAGTGATCAGGAACAGTTGAAAGTAGATGACTGCTCAAATTCAGTTAGACAAACATACTTTATTTTGTTTTATGGAAAGTCCAGCATCTAAACCACATTTAGAAATGTGGCTGTCATCAAATGCCAATACCAAATAGCGGAGGAGTGACATGAGCTTTTACTCACTCCTTAATTATTAATAGTCTTGTTTTGTAGAAATCAGACTTTAGGAAAAGTTATCAATTCATGCACAGAAGAAATCACTGACAATTCACCTCCCTATCAGGCAGTGGTTCCCAGATTTACTCCACAGCTTGGGTTAGAATTTCTCTGGAACCAGAAAACAGGTGCAAAGCAGTAGAGTTGTTGCTGCTTAGGGTGGGATCTTGCCTCTTGGAGCAGTTGAGACTCCTACAGTCCTGAAACTCTACGAACTATTGCAATAGACAAAATTGTTCTCTGGCTACTTGCTACAATCAGGTGTGTGTCCCTGCAGTTTAAAGTAAGAATCTCCATATCTATCTAGGTATATGCATATATTGCCTGCAGTAACGGATCTCACGTGCTCAGTCCTGCCCAGTTGCTGGCCCTGCATCTTGAGACTTCAAAGCTGCCAACACTTGGATATAAGATCATAGAAATATTTATGCTTGAAAAGAGCTCCAAGGGCATGAATTTCAACCCTTAATCCATTTAAATTACTCATTCCACGTAGTGCTTCACAGACCCGCTTGCTCACATCAACACATGACAGTGTGGGTCCCTTTAGTCCCCATTAGATATATTAAGCCTCTACTCAGAGGCTGCTCTTGGACCCAGAAACCTCACACCGAGACACACATGTGCAGAAGGGTCCCTTGGTTGATCTCTAGACCTTTTGGACACCTCAGTAGCTGGCTGGGATGTCCTAATCCCTTGATTAGCCAGCTCAGAGGCTGAGCCTCTCCTGAGCCCAGACCATCTCCATATCAGTGCCCTTCTCTTGCACATCAGGGATCCCATATCCCAGCACTGGCCTCCCTTTATCTGAGAGGTCACATGGAAAACTGTTCCACTGTCCTACTGGGCGAGGCTTGGAGCAATCCTGGAAGAAACTGGGACTGATGTCTAAGGCTAGGGCTCCCCAGCCTGCCTTTATGTCTCTGGACTCCTTTGTACCTGTGGAAGAGAGCCTTTAACCACATGATCTGTCACTGATCACTGTAATTTATCTCTCTGTTGCTTCTGAGTAAATTCTGAACACTTTCAGCAGTGGGGAAACCCTGAACCTGCCTGATCCTCTCTTTTAATGATTTTTTTTCTCTGCTTTTTTTCTGGTTGCTTCTTAAATTTATTTTTAAAAAGGTGACTGTTTCATTTACTATTCTGCTGTAAACTCATGATCAGAGGAAAATTGAAAGAATGTGATATGTGAAAAAACCCAACAAAACACAAAGCCACCAGCCCAGCTAAAAGCTTTTTAAACATCCTGATAGTAGCAAGAGTTTATTAGTTTCTATAGTGCATAATAAAACTGTGTGCATGTCTATTTATTCTTATCAGTGAGGTTTACAAGTATCATCAGCAGGAAGAACAATTGCTACTCCCTTGTTCCTCTCATTCCCCACTTTCATAAGTTATTCCTGTTTTGTCTTCAGCAAAATAGCATTAGACTTTAATAACAATGGTATCAAAACCTTCAGACATTCTCAGCTAATTCATAACTAATAAATAAGGTACTTTATGTGCTCTGTACTACCATCAAATACACTGGGGGAGAGGGAAAGTGGGAAAATTAGTTCCAATAAGTAAAAGAAATGGGTTATTGAGAAGGCGGCTTCTTCCCAGAAAGAGTAAATATTACTATGTGGAACAATTTTTTAAAACTATTTAGTGGTTTCTCTCCCTTTATTATTTTTCCTTACAAAATCACTCACCAGCTAAACAAATGAAGGGTGTTGCTAAACTGGAATCCTTGCTCAGTGCTCAACACATTTCAAAGCTTTAATATGTGAGAGGTTTTTTTCATTTTTCTCTTCTGACACACACATTCTCCTTTCTGTTTTTTTGCTGGAAGGAGTAACAAATATTTAAGTTACTCACACAATTCATCAAGATTCACTTGAACCCCTCATATCTTTTGCAACTGTCTCATTCTCTACAGTGTCATGGTCAAGGTGCTCACTTTGCTTGACCAGCCTCTATATCCCAGGAGGATTAAATTAACGGTTACACTTTTGAGGGGGGAGAAACAGGGAACCAAAATGGCTTCACTAAAGCAAAACATACCAAGGAAGCACTAACGAGTTTAGGTTTGGAGTACACAGATATCACAAAAGCAAAAACACTAGCTATGTACATTTCCAAGAGTAAAAATCTTTTAAAAGCAGTCAAAGCCAATTAAGAAAACAGTGTGACCCAGACTGACACCAAAGTAGGAGATTTGTCTGACACTGAGACCCAGCAGAAGGCTGATGCCTTTGAAATAAGGCCAGAGATCTGAACGCAACAGTTTTTATTGCCTTGTACCAACCCTGTCACAGGGGGGATGTTCCCAGGAATATTAATAAAAATTGTGAACAGCAGCTTGTATAGGGTCTTCATTAACTAGTGACTCCAACTAATGTCTAAACTACACCTGTGTAACCACCCAGTGTGACCCCCTTTGCTTTGCACTGACCTGTCCACTGGGATACAGCTTAGGATGCAGACTGCCCCCTTCATATATCCCTTTCCTTTGCCTCTTCTTTCTCAGGTCGACTTCATAATTCTTATTTCCAGAGCTCTCTATATTGAATTCTGCAGCCTGGTTTTAGGGTATGTTTGTGGCCGGATATTAACATCTTATTATGGGCTGTTACTGCAGAAAAATGAATTGGAGACTTAGGGTTTGGTTAATCTTGCACAATGTGCACAGCCAGACTAAATATCTCAGCTCCTTTTACAGTCAATGGAGAGAAGCATTTCCTTCTTGGTGCAATATAGCCTCAACTAAAGTAGTTAGTTAAAAATAGAGCAGAGAAATCATTCACTGAGAAACTTAATATCTGCTGAAGTGAATAAGGAACAAGGATGATAAGCTTAGCTGTAAATGCCTTATTTAAAATGAAGTTAGTTGAAGCCCACCTCCATCTTCTGGTCCAAAAAAAACTTGTTCCAGCTGTAGTTCCTTTCTTCTGCAGTAGCCTCTGGCTCAAAGCACAGGCCTGCAGAGAGGCATAGCTGAGCTGGCTCAAGCTGGCACCACTAAACCCACAGATACTGATTTTTCTCTCCTGACATTTGGAATGGGTTAGTCCAGGTAGGGGTCATTTCTCTTTTCATGTCTCACTGGTGAGGAAGGAAGCTTTGGAATGATGTGAATCCCTGCTGGAATGCAGCATAAATATCAGAAAGTGGCAGAAAATTGACCTACCCTCTCATCCTTATGTGAAGAGACAAGTACACAAAACCTGCCACAATTAATCATCTGCTTCCTAACAAGCTTTGGTCAACCTGAGAAGCCTAGGGCTGTTGTTGCCCTAATTCTGTACAAGAAGCAGATCTATATTCCTATTTACATGCAAACTGGTTCTTCAAATCACTGTACTTTTTGCATAGATGAGGCAAGAGAGCCAATCTGATGATTTAGTGACCCAATCCCAAATGGCAGAACAAATGATCTTTCATGGCAAATCCTGTGAGCTCTCTTTCATTTCTCCCTGGAAAATGTAAATTATTTTTCCTTGAATTTAAAAATAAAATTTGCCTATAAGGTCTTCACTAATTTTAGTGTAAAAGAAAGAAAAAGGCACTCTTTTTTTGTTGTTTTTCTTTTTTTTCCCCAACATTCCCACAGTCTGCTATTATCAAAATGCTTTCTATAGGTGTCATAGTTTTCAATCCTTGATGAATATATGCCAGTGTGATAAAAAGCTGAATTGAGTTGATCATAATCTGCAGTTAGATGACAGTGCAGGCCCTTATTCTTGCCAACCATAATTAAGTTCACAGACTGTGCCACTCAGTCCTTGAGTCAGTCTGCAGCTGCTGCTTCATCTTAAGTGCCTCTCCTGCCCAAGAGAATTCTGCAGTTGCTAAAGAGCAGCCTTCTCTTACCTTGACACATCATTGCTGCCCCTTTCTGGATGAGTTCTAAAGCACTGTTGCAAACAATCAGGGATAAAATTATTATTTCCTTGGCTCATTCTGTTAGGCATGCTAGTTTCTTGCATCATGTTCTGACACCCTGTGTGACCCTTGGGATGTCCTGTGCAGAGACAGGAGCTGGGCTCTATGATTCTTATGGGTCCCTTGCAGCTCAGGTTATTCTGTTATTCCATTCCACTTTTCTGCCTCCTCCAGGTTGTTTTGTTGGAAATAAATGAGCATTAATCCTTGACACAAGCATAGAACCTTATAGCATCTCATCCCTGGACACTTGCACCAGGGGCTGAGGGAGCCCTTGGTGGTGCAAAAAACTTTCCTGCAAGCCTGAAAGGTGTCCTGATCCCACATGGTACTGTCCAATGACCCTGCACTTCAGCTTGATCTTGCCTTGATTCCATGATCATTTCATAGACATTACAAAGTTTCAAAGGAGGCATCAACTTGCTCTGTATTTCACTGTGGGCTCAAATTTCCCTTGTTAGTGACAATTTATGCATATTGGTTCTGTCCCTGGCTGGATCCTGGCTGAGATCCTGATCTCAAAGAGGCTGCATCCCTGATGTCAGGATGTTTCAGTACAGCCCATGCTGTTTCCAAATGGATCCTTGTGCATTATTACTAAAACACCAAGATAAGAGGCTTTGTACCCTTATAAAAGGGCAAAGCCACCACTGAATTACCAGTGTGGCTTCCAAGGGTAGGCAATATGCAACATTAACTTCATGGGTTTTTTTAGGAACATTGTTTAACTGCAGCACAGTAGTTTCTCCTTCTGATGAAAAGTAAATGCAGGTGAGTGCACACACACACACACACACACACACACACACAGATTGTGTCCCAGGAATGCTATAGGGCTCCCAGAGCACACTAAAACTAAATCCTAAATGGAGTAGGATCAGAAGTCAGCCCCAGAGAGGAGTAATTCTAAAAGCATGGAAGTAAGTGAACTAGTTTTTGCTGTTTAGCCTGAGGTAGAGAGTTCTCTTCCTACTGTGGTCCCTAAAGAAATTACTGCTCTACAAGAATCACCATGAGCTTTCACTACACTTTTAGTAATAAGCTCCTTTTTTCTTTTTTTTATTTGAGGATGACTATATTTAAAATGTCTTGATGTGAGTTTAATGTGGAAAATTCAGAGAAATTTCCATGAAATTTTCAAAGTTTGCATTCATAGCAATTAGCACCTGCATTATTAGATTAGTCAAAACAAACTGAAACAGGTGTAACAATATATTGAATGACTGCTATGACATATTTTGTCATCCCACTGCTAGAAGGAAAAACTTATAATCACTATTCTCTCTATTTCTTCATAAGAATTTCATCAGTAATTCTCTAAAGAGAGTGGAAAAAACTCATCAATCTAGATTGCACTTCTGGCAAATTACACTAATTTTAAAATATCTTTTTCTCAGATTTCAATGTGTGCTTTATTCAGAGTACGAAAAGTTTTCTTAGTAGTTTTATTTCTGAAAACAAATGAACAGTAAAGAACTTTTTGGTTTTTCTTAGCAAGCTAGTTGATTTTAGGCAATTAGATGGAGATACTAACATAAATAACTAATCAGCTAACTGTCCAGTATTTCCTATAAACTTTCCCTTAGAATTCTAGAAAAGTTTTGAATTATCTTTCTTGATGTGTTTCTTTTTTTTTTTTTTAACTGCAGTTTTCCATGCAAAAAATAGTGAAAGATATTACAGGGCAGGTTCCTTCAAATAAACTGTCTTTATTTCTTTCAATATGTATTTTTGCCTGGAGCTATAATTGTTCATGAGACCCTAATTAAGCTTGATATTTCTAGATTTATTTAAGCAGGTCCCTTTGTCCTTTTGCTTCTCTCTTTCCATGTTAGTCTTTGTATTACTACCATGAAACACACCAATAATCCATTTAAGTGTCATTTTTAAAGAACTGCTTAAATCCATTGAACAATTTGCCTGCTTAAAATTAATCAAATGCTTATGCATTCTTCTAGCCTGAGAATATGCTGCTTAATAAAACCAAGATCAAATAATCTGTGGAGCCACAACCAGTCTTTTTTTTTTTTTTTTTTTTTTTTGTGTGTGGTACTATCCAAATTTAATGATTCTTTGGTTCTCTGGACTTCAAACAAAAGCAGGTAATGATCAAACTCTTTCTACTGCCACAAAAGCAGCACAATTCCTTTCTCTGACCTTATTCAGGATTGAATTATCTCTTCAAACACCTCAGTCCAAGGAACATGTAGCTGATGTATAATGAGTTTAAGACTTCCTGGATTACAGACTGAACATCACAAACCTAATTGAAGTGAGAAGGATCTGAAGGATCTCATTCATTTTTAGAAATATCATCAGTCTAAAATTCTGGAACTCTGAGATGTGGCACCATTGGGATACAATTAAACACTCCTCTCAATATGTCTCTCAGAGGAGCATCTATTTATAATTTCTAATATTAAAATGCATATAATTTCTTATAATAATACAGATTTATGATTTCCCTGACACAGTGGTGGTAATTTCAATTCCTTATCCAAACAGACTGATACTGATGTCCTGATACATATCTATATTACATATATATATATATAAAATATATATACACATGTTTATAATAAGTGTACGTATATATGAAAAGAACATCTTATCAGGTCAACTTTAAGGCAATTGATTTGACCACATCAGAGAAAAAAAATTAAGATTCTTTTTATAATGGCAGAGTATCAGATGAGCACTTTTTGTATTTAAAAATATTAAAACAAAATTTAAAATAAAAAATGAAAAACATTTGTTGCAGTGCTATAGAGGCAAATATTAAGGTATGAAAGGTGGAGTGCAGATAATAACTGATACACAAAGAAGTAGTGGAGCTCAGTGGGTTGTGCTGAATCATTATTGAATATGAAGTCCTCTAATATCACTGTTCACAGCCTAACAGTATGTTCTCAGAAAATATAAAAAACAAGGCAAATAGGATGGAGAATTATATAAAACAGCATTTCTTATGTCAAAATAAAACTTTTAAATATTATTAAATAAGAGAACAATGATTTCTAATTTCCAGAGTATCTTGACTCTGAAGCTTTTCGGAAGTTATAGCATGAAGAAAGGCAACATCTCTATTTAATGTATCGTTTGATAAGACTTAGAAGGGAATTTTTATGAAAACTATTTTTTGCGATGGATGAAGGCTTTTGGCCATGAAAATTTATAAGTACAATTACTTGGACGAACTCATCTTGAAACTGCAGAGTGCTAATTAGAAATGTGACTGTTCTGCTATTCACTTTCTAGTGGAATGGAATGGTTAATACTTGCACTGACACTTCTTATGTACAACAATGCTTTTCTTTTTTTTTTCCACTTCTTTTTTTTTTTTTTTTTTTTTTTTTTAGAGAAGAAATTATGAGAATGACTATAGGGGAAAGAAGATCCTCTGCTGAAGTCAAACACTGCCTAGAGGAGACAGCCAACTATTTTCTTTCATTTTTTTCCTTTTTGAAAATGTGGAGGGAACCATGCTCCTCTTTGTCACATAGAGTGTTTAGAGAGTTTTCTTTAGATGCACATTGCCCTTAAGATTATTTTTCATAAGCTCCTTGTCCTATCAGATGCAATAAATTAATCTTATGTTTTCTCCCATTGTTTTGTAGCATTAAGCCTCTAGTTTTTCTATGTAGTTAATCCTCTACAAATTGAATTTTTTGATCATTGCTCCTAGTATGGAGTTTTTTGCCCAGTGGGGAATTGTGTGTGGGCAGGTAAGTACACTTAAAAAGGGCCTTTTTGTCATTGAGTGCCTTTTCATCACTAATTTTTCCTTGTATAATGATATGCTTCTCTATGATTTTAATTTGAATACTCTCAGAGGCAGAAAGTCTCTTTATTGAATATCACTTCATGGTGTTTTGTGTAAGAAATAGTAATTAAAAATTATCTGCTGTCAAATTTTGGTACAAATTGAATACTAATAGAAACCCCATTTTCCTTTGTGATTTTTTTTCTTCATTTTCCTTATTCAGACTTCTTTCATCCTTTACAGGTCTAGAATACAACTCTGAGTACTTATTGCCTTAGCAGACCACAATTGCCAAAAAAAAATCTTAAAAATATTTCTGGAAATAAATGATGAAAAGCCTCTTTCTTTAATACCACAGTACTTTAAGAATCTGAAATGAAGAATAATGTGTTATTCAATTTTTTTTTAAAGGGAACATTACAAAAGCATAAAAGTAAACCTGGTACATAGCAAACCCCCAGCTTTTCATTGTAAAGAAAATTATGTGCCCAAATTGGCTATTATTTGTCATGTTTTCAGGCCTCTCCTGTGTGACTGTCATGGTTTGACACTGGTCCAAGGCCAGGTACCCACAAGAGTTGCTCACTCACCCTCTCCTACCACAGCTGGGAGAGTTTGTTAGCACTAGAACTGTGCATATTTATTCTTTGTATTGCAAATTTATGCAATAGCAGGGTACAGTAGCCTCTACTGCTGTTCTGGAGCTGAACCAATGGGTGGCATTTCACACCTTCAGGCACAGTTTATTAACACAATGGAGGCAACTAGTTTAAAAGGTCTCAGATCCCTTCCAATGAAAGGAAAAATTCTGTGTACTACCTTAATTAAAGGCAAATAGCACTGCAGTGCTTCAGTTATAGTCTAGGGGTTTATTGTAATCTGTTGGTTTAAATTTCCATGGATTTTGTTGAAAACCATGGAATGTTTTGTTACTGATTTTTTTAAAAATGCCTCAAAACCAGCCAAAATCTTCCTTTTCTGCCTTGAGTACAAAAGAGAGTGAATCTCCACTTCCCAAGGGAGGAGTAAAAGGCAGAGCAGAGTCATGTACTCTATCACAGTGATGTAGGGAAACAATGAGAATTTTTCTTGTCTCTTTGTGTATGCTATTCTTCCTCATTATATCAAGTTTGGAAAAAAATTCTCCTGTCTGCTTTCAGTTTTCCTTTTTCCACTCTGTTGCTGTTTCTCATTCCTATGTCCCATTCACCTTTAAAACAAATACAGCTGGAAGAATGGAAAGGCAAAAGTGCAAAAATGGCAACTGTCATGTTTTAATTCAGAGGAGATGACAACTCTATGCAATATACTTTTTTTCTGTTTATGATAATGCCCTTGCTAACAACAACTTTGGAGCATTTTTTTGTTATCTATTTTGTTTTACTTTAAGATGTTCTTTAAATTCCAGTCTATAAGTGATTTGAATAGTCCATTCTATGATGGATGTCCTGGAAAGATGCCTGTACTATGTTTTTTTACTAATATCAGTTTAAATAAAATTATAAAATTGTAACAATATTGATATTTATGAAGATTTAATTTCCTTGTCTTGTTATTTTTTAAAGTGATGTAGCATAACAAATCAAAACTTCAGTAGCAGTACAAGACACTTGTTTCCTTCTACGTCAGAATTAAAATAATAATGTAGTTCATTGGAAGAAAACTGTTATAATAAGGATTGTATTCTGCTAAGAAAAGTTTATTAAGGATTCTAAGGTTGGTTTTCTTTAACAGAGTTTGTGTAATCTCTGTTAGCATAGATGGAAATCTTTGCCATCTGTACTAATGAATGGAAGACCTTATTCCTAAAGCAGGTAATTTATGTGCGCTTTTTGATTCCTTTCCTTCATATGTTAAATTTAGAAGCAAATCAGCCTGAACTATAATTTTAAAAAATTGTCTGATAAAATTCCCCACAGTAATGCCTGAGAAATAAAAGTACAGGGTAGACTCTTGTCTTTAAGCAATTTAAGTAACCATAGGACTGTAGAAAATTAAGGGTTGGAAAGGAATCTCAAAGATCATCAGTTCCTCACCCCCCTGCCACTTCCCTCTAGACCATGTTGCTCAAGACCTGGCTTTGAGCACTGTCAGGGATGGACCATCCACAGCCTCCCTGGACAGCTTTTTCCAGGGTCTCCCCACCTTCACAATAAATATATTTTTTCCTAATATCCAACCTAAATTTCCTCTCAGTCAATTTGTATCCATTATTTCTTGTCCAGTCACTACAGCTCCTGATCAAGGCTCCCTCTCTGGCTGCACAGACACTGGGGTTATGGGGTCTCCATGCCGCCTTCTCCAGGCTGAGATCTCCAAATTTTTCAGCCTGTCCTCTCATCAGCAGGTACTTCAGTCTCCTTATGGACTTGGTGGCCTCCTCTGGACTTGCCCCAACAGTCCCATGTCCTTATGTTGGGACAGCAGAACTGTAGGCAGCACTCCAGGTGGGATTCAGCCACCTTTCTATCCACTGAGTCATCCATCCATTAAATCCATGTGTCTCCAATTTAGAGACACTAGCAGTCAACTTTGGATGTATTCTATTTTACTAAAGAGACTGCTTTATGGCTTTTGCTCTTTGTTTGAATAAACCCTATTTTCATACTTAGAAAAATAATTTTTAAAAAATCATTCTACTTTGACTTTGTGCAGGTCCAAAACTCCACAATTGTTCAGTGAAAGACTTAGAAAAATGGAATAAAAGAATAATGGGGGAAAAAAATGAGGGAAAGTCACATCAGGAGTGAGGGATGACAGAGAGTGAGGTTGGTGTTCAGATCATCTCAACAAACTTGATTATAATGAACTTCTCAATGATATAAAATTGTTTTGTTGAGTCAAGAATTTTTACAATTATTTTTTGCCACTCTCCTCAAAATCAATGTTTGTGGATTTTAATGCCAACAGGCTTCAAGTTTAACTCTTCTCAGAATACATATTATAGGATACAGTGGTCATAGGTCATGAAAATATTTCTAAAAATTCATGGTGAGTCTGAAAGAAAGTACCCCTTTCCAAAAGACTTGAGAAATTATAGACCTCAAAGACATTTAAAGAAGGTGGAATGTTAAAGAGTAGATAGAAGAGGAAACATGGTAAGATTGTGAATAAAAGCAGAAAATCAATGCAATAAAAAAAAAATATGGTGATTATATTCAGTGATTTACTTGAAATCAGTGTATCTTCAGGGAGAGCACAGTTTTGTCCTCCTATATCATGTATGTAGCAGTATTTTGTGCATTTGTAGAAAACTAATATAGCTCAAGATGAATAAGAAAACTGCCTGAAAGAATCCTGCTTAATCATTCTAGTCTGGATTTCATATCAGGTCCAAAGCTGAACTCTCAAAAATACTTATATTTGCAACACATCCTATTTTATTAAGACATTAAACCAGCTCTCCTAAGCAGCTGATATTTTAAAAAATGATAGTAGGCCTTTCCTTCTTATGGGCCAGGTAATTTTAGTCTCTTCTAATTCCTTTTCAGCGCTATTTTTACCCTAGTGAAAATCTCCAACTCCTAAGAAAACCAATACCAACTGGAGGCAGAGTACATTAGAATGAATCCCGTTAAATATAACCTCAGGTTGTGCACTTAAACGGGATGGATTTTCCAGCCCATCATTAAGGCACA
>JAOTQZ010001615.1:8392685-8437406 GCA_026546895.1 Pogonocichla stellata | reverse complement strand
ACACTGTGACTTAGATCAACATAATGAGTAGCAGTGCCTGAGGCTGTGTCTGCCCTAATACAAGAGTCTTGCTCTAAACTTTGTCCAAGTGTACTCATTGAATCTGGCAACTTAAGGAGTATACATATCAATACTCTTGGGTTTGTTTTTTATTGTTTTGTTTTGTTGTTTTTGGGTTTTTTTTGTTTTGTTTTTCTTTGGTTTTTTGTTTTTCTTGTTTAATGCAAACTAAATCTAGTTAGGTGATGATTCAAATTAAATCACTATGTATATGTCTAGGGGGAAAAAGGTGTATAATTGTTTGCTTTCTAATGCTGGCAAGAGTTCATTTTGGTGTTCATCTTTGGTGTCTCATTATATAAAACCAGCTTCTATTAAATAGGTGTGTATATGCCCACATGTATGTACATGCACATAATCATTCTGAAAGTGCTTGGAAAATAATGTAGGATTTGATGCAGAACTATAGTTTAATTCTTCAGTCCATTTTAGAGCTTACACTGTCTGGCATAAATGAAGAATAAATAATTCCTGTATAATACTCCTGGTAAGCTAGTTGAGTGCAATTAAGAAAAGAAAACTGGTGGTATTTAAACTATTTATTGAATCAGTATGATAAAATAGTTACATAAATTAACAGCAGAGGTAACATGTGAGGTATGACTATGGACTACAAGAAGCACACAGTCTGTCTAAATCAATTTTTATTTCAATATTTCTTAGAGAGCAACTTAAAGTGAGTTGTCTCTTTGCTGAATTGAGGAAGTGAATAAAAAATTTAAAAGTCCACTATCCTGACTTTCTGTAAATGTTAACATCCTTTTTGTCAAATCTATTGCATTTATATCTGTTCATTCCGGGTGAAATTTGTTGGGCTTGTAACATTTGGTTTTGAAGACTTTAAGAAAAAAAGCTTTTCAGTGGATATGTTCTGTTACTGTCTGGTTTGTTCAGATGCTGCCATACCTTGAACAATATACTTCAGTAAACAAGCAGTACTTGCTCTGAAGATCTGACATTACCAGATCTTAATGGCAACTTTAATCACAAAAAAATAGGTATTCAAATTCCTAAAGTCACTTATTTGCTTGAATATTTAATTGCCTTTCATATAAATAGAAGTATAAATAATTACTTTGTGGTTTTCATAATTACATCAAGTAAATTAAATTCCAGTACAGTAATTTAGAAGCAAAATAAGTAGAACATTAAAATATGGAGAGTTTATTGTATGACAGATTTATGTCTATATATTTATTCAATCAACTACGATTCTCATAATACTAATTCTATATCTCATTTATCCAAGAGATTTTTGAGGTGTGTCTGTAAACTTATGTACACGTGTGTGTGTTCATATGTGTACACATTTCATGCCACCAGAAGAGACTAGGTGAGGTGCAGTTTGAGTTAGGATATGTAGGAAATATTTTAAGAAGGGACTATTTAGTTTTGTTTATCAAGGAAGCAAAACCATGCAGAGCAGCCAGAAAGTAAAACTGTAGATTTTTTTTTAGGATTGAATTTTATTGACTGTATTCACTTAACTGAAAGAAAATGTGGCCAAGCATTTCGTATTATGAGAAGAAATGAAACTTTTGTAAGACTCTCACAGAGATGTAATAGCATCTGACAGATTGCATTAATGTGTGCTTCCATACTGAGAATACTATTTTAATTAACTTGTAAAGAAATTAGAGTAGTGCCAAAATTGGTATGATGCATGATGAAGAATAAAGTTATTAAGGTACTGTTTATCTGATATCAAATAATGCACCTGCAGTATGAACTTATCCTCACAAAACGGGAGATACAGAGTGGGCATGAAAAATGGCCTAAGTTACAAAGAAATATATTAATGAGGATTTATCCCAACTGTGCCAATTCTTTGGTGAAGTCATGGATAAAGAGAAGCCTAGCCTCGCTTTTATCTTGACAAAATGCATGGCTGAGATTTGCTAAGAAGATGTGTTGGCTCTATTTAGGCCTGGTAAAATGGTCAGCAATGCAGGCTGTCAAAGTTCTCAGGTACACTTACACCTTTGTATTTGCTATTCTTTTTGTTTGTTGCCTTCAGCTGTTCAGCAGAGATTACATCTGATGCAATCCTGATGTGATGAACAGTTATACTGCTGATGTGATTTGATTTCATTTGACTTGATTTGATTTGATATGCTTTCATCAGGAATTTTGCTGTTCTTACTTAGGTACATTATTTCTACTCCTTGACCATGGACCTACTCCTGCAGTTGAATCTTCCTAGAAACTCTGGGAAATATTTTCTTTTTCCCTCTTTTATGCTGTCTGCATAAAGTGGACTTCATATTCTTTATCTTTATTCCTTTATATCAGATTAAGGAGTGTTTATACCAGATTAAGAAGGGATGCCTTAACAAAACTCTTAGATCCCTTAGGGATAAATAGAAGTAGAAATCTTGTGGAAAGACATCTGGCAAAACTTCCATTGCCTTTCCCTGAACTGCAGCTCTTTTTCATCTTCTGTTCATCAACATCTGTTCAAGCCATGTATGTACTCAATTGTATGTAAATGTAAGAAAATAGCCACTTGAAAAAATTTATCAAATTCTTGATTTTTTTTTCTATAAATTATTGCAATTCCATGCTTCCTGTTTGTAAAATCAAATGAGTCTTTTCCTTACGCTTTCATTGGAAGTGTACTTTTACATTTAGTTGTTTTTCTCTTTGCATGTTGAGTCCTGTCATAAATTCTGAATGCCTTATTTAAGTAATGAATAGGTAAAATTTATTCTGCAACTCCTTTTGGGAAATGGGGAAAAGGAACACAAGTTTGCTCAGTCTTCTGCCCACACTGCTATTTTGCTTGATTGCAAAACCTTTCTCATCTCCACTAAATTTTGAACAGTATTTCCAAGTACCAAGTTGCATTCTGCTGCCACATATACACATATCATTTTATTTAAATCACAGAATATTCTGAGTTGGACCCACAAGGGTCTTTGAGTCCAACTGTTAAGTGAACAGAACACACAGGAGTTGAATTCTTTAAGTACTTATTTAGTGTTCTCCCTATGCATTACATTTCTATGAAATGAGGCCATATTTACCACAGTAGAATCTGGCTTGAGCCCTTCTAAATGTCAGAAATTTTCAATTCTGTGTTTTAGGAACTTTTACTTCTGGAAGTGCAAGACATACATGACACCAGATAAAGACATCCAAGACTCCTTTCTCTCTAGCTTTCCTACTGTGCCCAAATTTTAAAGACATAGCTTTCTAAAGACACTGTTTGTCTCAGGCAGAAAAAGAAGAAAGAGGACTTTATAGCAAGATATGAAAACCACATCTTTTATGTTTACAAGAATGAAAATTTTCTGGTCGCTTTCCAGCTGTGCTGGAACGAACTTATATAGGTCAAATTAATTTGAAGTAGATGAACACTAGTATATTTGGCTACATCTAAGAAGCTGATCTTTTTCCACTTCAGAGGCTAATTCATTGCATGTTATTCCCTTTCATTTATCATACTAAAAGATAAAAATACAGCATAATAAATTTATTAGTTTTGAGCACCAAACCACTTCACAGAAATAGGATGATCTTGTCAGCTGATGTAGTAGAAGCAGAACTAGTGGACTGGGAAAAATGCAAAGCCGTTTTCTGTATGGGCTATTAATAAAACTCTTTGCATTATAGCGACTATTGTGTGGTGGTTTGTTGATTTTCTTGTCTTCTAGAACAGTACACAGTTCTTCTCTGTGGGAACCCTCTCTGGGAGGGAGTGAGAGCACATTGGTGATAACTAATCTACCATTGGTGATAAAAGGCTCCTAGACTTTTTTGTGCTTTCATAGAATAGTTTGGGTTGGAAGGAACCTTAAAGATCTTTTGGTTTCACCCCTCCCTGCCTGGCAGGGATGTTTTTCACTAGATCATTTGATAATACTATGTAGTAACTCTGGGCCTTCAGAAGTATGAAGCTGACTTTCTCAGGATGGAAATCATACCATATAATCTTTATATTATATGTGTTTATATTATATGTGTTTATGTTCCAAAAGTCATTAGGATTGTCTATTTTTCATCTCTTATGTGCTTTCTAAACATTATTAGAAATCCCTTTTTTACATTGTATATAATAAAATTATTAATTTTATTATTTAATTAAACAATTTGTTAATAATTCAGTAAATTTGTTCTTAAATAAATAATTTTATTGTTTAATTAATAATTAAATTATCTCTAATTAAAATCCCTTTTTTCCTTAGCCAGGGACTTTCAGTCCTTCAGATATCTGAATTCCCCCTTGTATGTTTGTGATTAGCTATAATAAGGTCAGCGAATTCATAAATTAAAAATCAGCATATAGGTTTGCAAAATCAAGACCCTGTTGTTTCAGGGCATCCTACAGATAGTCAAATGTATCTGTGCAGAGGAAATGAATGAGGTGACCTTGTTACCCAACAGATGTGAACAACTGTTCCAATCTGGTTGAATTCTACATCATGGTTTTTAACTGCTTCATAAAATTCAACTGCTAACAATTATAGGTTATGATAAGAGAAAACACCATATATGATTGGTTTCTAATGGCAGCAGAATGTCACAAATGGAAGCCACTTTGGCAGCAATGCAGGCAGGCTAAGCTGGAAGAATACGGTGAATGTCAGTCTCATAAATCTGGGCTGCTTTGGAAAGCTTTCAGAATGGTTTATTATTATTTCTATGTGTTTTCTTTTTTACGTAGGTATCACCACTGTGATACCTATGTGAAAAAGCAGTAGATTATTTTTCACTTCTATTCCCAGTCTAGACTTTTTCTCAGCATCACCAAATGATTGGTACACTTGCAAAAACTATCAGCAGAATCAGCAGGATACACTAAATATTTTAGTTTTTTTTATTTTGGCTTATTTCCCGTTAGTAAATTATAGTCCTGTTCCCTTCCAAGTAAATGTTCTTTTAAGAACAAAGTTTCTATGCTGTAATATGACTAAGATATGACCTGCAGGGTCTACCTCTCTGAAGAAAACTTAGCTCAGTGTTTCATTCTGAAAATAGTTGCTCTAAAGTGGAAAAATTCTAAATGGAATTATGACAAAAGCAAATGATGCTAAGGAGGAAGCTCTGTTCTGTACAAGTCTCTATGAAAAAAGCATAAATGAAAAAGTAATTTAAAAGATAAAGTTTTAAATGAAAAAGGATGGAGCAATTTTTTTCCCTCGCCTGTGTAGGAAATGCTTTTAAATTGTTAGAACAGTATTTTATTTGTTTCTCCAGTTTTGTGTAGGTTTATTGGGAATCTTGTTTCTGGTGTACAAACTTCAGGTGATTTGGAGGTAAACAGAATTTTGAGTGACTGCTCACAAATATGTGTTTATGACAGGTAGGTGGGTATCCTCACTTAAAGAACTGTAGCTAGTCTTTGAATTAGAGAAACTCCTACCCAACAATCTGCTTTTGAAATGCTGAATCTCACAGTACATTTTCTCTCCTTATGCTCCTGGCATCCCTGTTAGGGGTGACTCCAGGAATATAACAGAGCACAGGATGCAAGTTTGGAAAGATGCCACATTCTTTAAGTTTCTTGAATTCTTGTTTAATGGATTGCAGAACTGGTTGGTGTCACTAGAATTCCACAACAATTACTCAACTAGTTCTTTTGTCAACTGAACCAGTAAATATCTTTCAGGACAGATATACCATGTTCTTTGTGTTTGAGTTTACCAGCCTTGGAGTAACAACTCTACAGTGACATACATTGCTATCAGGAAACTGATGCAGGAAGAGGGTGTTTCTTGTTAGCTTTAAATTTCTACATTTTATTACATGTCTGCTGCACAAAATCATAAGATATGGGTCAGTACCATATCTTTCTCTGCTTATTGATATCTAAAGATTCTTAAGATAAAAAAGTTCATGATCATTTTTACCCATGAAATTACAAAAATAAACTTTGATCAGTTTTCGAAGTTCCCTATTATGATTTAGACCAAAAAAATTTTAAAACTGAAAATGTACATCTAATGTATGTACATTTGTACATTTGTATTATGTTAATTTATTTCATACTATAAAATTCAAATTCATTTGTAGTATGAAGGATCTCAACATGTATAAATTCAGCAAAGCTGATGGGGTGAAAGTCCCTCTCAAAGATAATGTATGAAAAGAGTGGGTAAAAACTACACTTAGGGTTCTTCTGGGAGAAAAGTGTCACTTTTCTGTGTGATAAAATTTCATCTGTAAAAAACACTCTTCTAGCTAACACAGCCTTAAAGACTGGAAGAAAAGAACAAAAGTAGAACTGCCTGGTGGAAATTTTTTTTTTTGTTACAGCTATTAAAAAATGAAAAAAAAATCCCATATAACAAATGAACAGTTCTTTTCTTAACCACTACATATTTGGAATATTGAGACAGACTGAGTCATAAAAAATAAGGTTAGAAAAGAATAAAAAAAAAGTTCCAGAGAACTGCTTTCCTTTCCCATTATTACATGTTCTTTTGTACTTACAAGAGTTTCTGGCTTTATTGGCCCTTGAGCACTGAGCTGCTCCCTGGAGCTGCTCTGATCAATGACAGGAAAGCATCACTTATGGATTATCCACATCTTGGGTGCTGAAGACAGCCAGACATACTCAGGCAGGGTCCTCTCTGTCTGGGTGATCTTGCCCAGAGAAGTTTCTTATGGGTATGAACTGAGTCATCTTTTTAGTAGCTTTTTGTTGTAAAGATTTGAGTGGGTGCAGAACATAAGGTTGCTTAAGTCCTGCTTTTCTGAGATGTCTGATTGTTATCAAAGTTTCTTTGTCCTGCCAACTACTCCCCATCAAGGAGGTTTTGGCTGAGCTTATCAGGGATGTCTCTAAGCTCCCTCTTGGCTGAGCTTCCTCTAAGTCTCTGTCACCACGTTTACAAGGTTCTGTCAGAAGGCAAGACTAGATGGTGAGCCAAAAAAGTAAAATAAATCATAAAAGGTCCCAGGTGTTCTTCTGGCAATTATTACTCTTCTCTTGTTACTTTCAAATTTCAAGTCTGTCCAGGGAGCTACTAAGTCTAAGAGAACTTCTCCTGTTTGTAGGATGTTAAACGAATTTAAGCTTGCAAGAGGAAAGTCAGTGTTTGATGCTAAAAAGAAAGTGATGAAAAAAACCCTGCACAACCAAACAGGTCCATGCAGAAAGCCAAGAAGAATCAATCAGCATGAATGAACAAATCTCAGCATGGCTTTGCTCCTTTCTGTATCCAACTCTATTCTAACTGTTGAGGAAGAACTTATTTGGGTGTTGGTGATATTTCCTGTAGGAGCCGCTGGTGAATTTAGTGGAGCTGAATCCTGAGGCTGCAGATTCCATCTTCCATGGCTGAATCATCTTTCTAAGTTAACTTCCATTATGAATGCAAAAAGTTTTGTCAGAAAGGTAAATGTTAAGCTTTTCTTTTTTTACTTTAGGTTGAGATGAGGAAATGAATTAAAAATATTTTTACTTTCTACAATGTGAATAGGGTAAGGTTTTTAGCCTTTTAAAAATTGAAAAATAGTTGTAACACAAATTTTCCTGCCAGTAACTTAACTGACATGTTCTGAACTGCAATTTTGTGATGATTTTTCTTATTGTAAAAAGAAATTAGTCTCTCTGGATGTCAATGTCTTTCAAACTCAACTTTTTAACAGTCTTAAAATATGCAAGAACTATTTCTTTAAAGACTTTCTTTGCATAATTTGTATTCATTATTCTACAGCAAATGTTTCTTTCAAGAAAAAAAAGATGAAGAGTATGTTTAGAAATTATGACTAAGTTTAATAAATTTAAATACAGATGTGGCCAAATGTGTTCTCAAACTTCAGGAGCTTCTGAATGTGAAATGGATTAAATTCCTGGCACATTTTCATACCCACTGAATTACTACATAACTGTTTAAATCTTGGATTTCTTTTTTCTCAAGAAGAAAGAAAAAGCTCTTGTAGTGAAAGATTAGTTTGTAACTTCAAGTGGAGCCTGAAAATGAAATTTCTTGCTCTGTGCAGAAAAGCCCATATTTTGTCTGAATTGTTTTACCTTCCCTTTATAATATTTCTGTTCTTTAAATCTCCTTTTCTCAGTACTTCCATCCAGTATTTTTCTATCATATTAGAAATGCACTCTTTTCTCATACACTTCCACATCTCTAGTTCTATAAAGACTATCATCACAGTTCTACAGAGCAGCTCTTTTATTCTACAGCATTTTCTTAAAACCTTAAACTTTTAAGGTCTTTTTATGAAGTCTTGTATTGCTTGAGAGCCCAATGTGGAATAGCAGCAGCAAACTCCTGGCCTGGCCAGTAAGAAATGCGTAGTTTGTTTTTCTTTTTTTTTACTAAAGCTTCCACTTCTGAGAATATAAAACAATTAATGAATAGACTTTGTTAAATCATATTAAAAAAAATACTGATGAAAATGTTCTTGAAATGTTAAAATGTTTCTTTCATCACTATACTATTTCTATTTTGGTGCATCATTTTAACTGAACCAATGTACTATGAAATTACACTATGATTTATAATAGAAACACAAAAATTTTGCTCTACTTTTGAAAGCTATAAGAGAATGGAAGAAGCTGGGAAAGGTCAGATTCCAGGTAGACCTTTCTAAATAACATAGAGTATTCCCACACTCAGAATTCATCTGTACCTCAAATCTTTATAGAGATATAAAGAAAAAAAATTGGCAATTCAACTCTGTCCAAGTACCAGTGAATATACAATCTTTTTTTTTTAGGTAGCTCTTAGCATGGTTTTAATTTTCATTTATATCCAGTTTGGCCATGAAAGCCACTAATTTAATGATAGATAGTGATGTAATGCTCACGAGACTGGTACAAAGGCAAGGTAGCTCTTTATAATTAGAGTTTATGTGGGAAAGTTTTTGTAGGATGATCTGGGACAGATGGTCAGTGCACCTGTTGGCTTTGACAATAAAAAAAGAAGTAAAAATTATCTCACCTGTTTATATTTTTCATTTCTTGCAAGTAAGTGCAACATATCACATTAGTAATCAGTAATTATAGAAGCAAAGTTTTTTTCTATCTACTTGTCAAGTCAAAATTAAGGTTTAATTTAAATGGAAATTTGATAATAATAACTAAAAAATAACAATTTAGTATTATTACATTTAGTGTTATATATTTTCCTGTATATGATTCTTGTCCTGCACTAAAGACTTTCTTTATTTATCAGAAGTGATTTTTAATATATTAGGTACATAAATGTAAATGTAGTTTAATACCATTCTTCTGTGTTGGTTCAGTGAACTTAAGAGCATTTTTTCAAAACTTAAGACCATTTTCATAATTTACTCTTGCTTTTTCCTAAATAGATGCTGTCCCACTAGAGTCTACTCCATTTTTTGGTACGAATTTCATCTTGTGCTATCAGAGTAGCAAAATCTGAAAATATCTGGAATCCAGAGGCTGTTAAGAAAGGAAACTTTTTTTTTCTGTTTATACTTTGTCCTCATCTAAGATCTTTTCCAAAGAATAAGATGCTTCTGGCTTTCACAATCCGTTCATGTGCATTTTGGCCTTGCCACCTATAAGACAGTCTAGTATTGGCCTGAGAAAACTAGAATTTTATTAGATAGTAGAGAGTGAAGAGATTTTATAGTGGTGTCCTGGTGTGCATGTCTGCACATATGTGAAAGATATCAAAATATCAGTATGTGTTACGTGGAAACAACAGTTTTACAAACATTAAGTAGGTGCTCACCACTGACTCACGGCAGCCAGATTTTAGCAAATGTTAATTCTGTTTCCTTTTCTGACAACAGGATGAATCCTCCTAGAGGTCTTTAAGGATTGAAAAATATGAAAAAGAATGCTTACAAAAATGAGAATTTAAATAATAGCTGCCTCACAGAAAAGCAAAAGCATTCCAATTTTTTTGTTTTGCAATTGTTCATTGGTTTTATTTATTGATTTTGGTAGGTTTTTTTCACTAAAAACCCATTCAATTTTGGAGTGTCAAGTTGGTTTTTTTAAAGAAATTTTAAGAAAATAGTGAAGAATAAGATTGTAAAAAAGGAGGCTTTGAGGTTTTTTGTTCTTGTTTTTTGCTTTGTTTTGTTTTGTTTTTTTCTACTATAAATCGTGCTGCTTCTTTTATAGCAGAAAAAACCAAATGTTGAGATATTATGAATGTCAATTTTGAGGCCAGGCAATAAAAACATAAATCAGAGCAGGACACTTGCCTCTTGCTCTACTACTAGCAGCAGATGTCTCTACTTGGATTTATGCATCTGAATAAACTATGAATTTGCATACAGATTTTTTTTTTCTTTTTTTTATGCTGAAAGAAAAAAGCACACTAAGTAATTTTTACAGCCTCTGACAGGAAAAATGAAGACATCAGAGCTTTCAGAGGTATCATGTGGACATATGGAAGAAGTGAGTAGTTCATAATGCAAATGAAGATAACAGTGTGGTTTTGTGGTGTTCAGCTGTAGGCAATGTATATCATCTGCATTTATTAAAGTTCAGGGCAGCTGCAGCTATTTGAAAATAAAATGCAATTTTCTGGATGAAATGTATTTTAGAAGGGAACAGCCCAAAAAAAGGAGCATTAGAAAAGCCTTCTAGTTGCTCTGCCTTGTCCAGTCTTCCAGATAAGGGATGTTGCTTGTCTAGGTTAATTTTAGTGCTGCCTTTCAGATTTTTCTGGTTCTTGCTCATGCTCTCATCTGGTATCCTGGGGTTTGGAGACTTACTATCATTGCTCTCTATTTTCCTGACAGATGTCCTTTTATTTAAGCTTTGATCTCTAGTTCAAAACATTTTTGTTGTTGTTGACCTCAGTGACAAATGTTGAGCAACCAGTATTTTGTGTGAAATTATTGACAAGCATTTTATTTTCTCAGATTCCTTTCTCACAGAAATGATGGGTAAGAGAGGAAAGGTGCATGATAAACTATTGTGGAAACACCAAACATAAAAATTAGAATTTCCTTATTTGTTTTCCTATCAGTGATTTGGTATTTTACCACTTCATTACATTTCATAATACAGCAAAATATAAAAATCTTTGCATACTTTACTGAGGTAATGCCAGTGGAATTTCTGCTTCGTAGTTGCTACCAATAAATGTATGTATCCAACAATTTTTTTTTTTTTATCAAGAAAGAGCACTTGTGTCACTGTGAGGTGAAGGGAAATGCTTTGTTATAAGGTTGATTTTGACCTGCACAGCCAGGATGACTTTGTCTTGTTTTCCTAGGATCAGTGACTCATTGTACAAGAGATGTGACCGTGGGCTCTGGACTATGTGATCCCCTTGGAATCTACAAGGTCAGTGAATTCATGGACAACAACTTAGGTTGTACTGGTTTTTACTGGTTTACTGTTTTTTGCTTTAGATTTCAAGTGCACAAGAGAGAAAATGGTGGTGGAAGAGAAGGATGAAACAAGTGGCAGGGTACAGCAATGATGCTTGTAGAACCTGCCTTCTAGAAGGATAGGAATGAAATACAACACACACAGAAAGAGCTAGAAAGCCAAACTAAAGTTAAAATTAGGGAGTTGTGCTCTCTGGATCTCTGTGGCCCCAAGGCAGATGATTTTGTAAGGTGGAGGACACTGCCAAGGAGCTATCCTGGTTAAGAATGTTTTGGGGTTGAAACTTTGTGCAACAAACAAACAAGTATCCTATTGCTGAAGCTGAAACTGGTGGGCTTGTAACTGGCACTGTTAATTTAGCTGAAGAGAAAGAAGAAATGAAATTAGCAACTTGATAGTCTTTCATACTTATTCTTTTCCATATTTGCATAGCCATTAGTCTCTGGGGACTCATGAGAACCTGAGAAAAAAGTTTTTGTGTGTAAAATACTAGGGATTTCTGATATGAATCAATGACTTTTGTGCTTTATTTTGTGTCTGTAAGATTGTAGAAATTTTCTTTTATGTCATTACCATTTTAAAAATTGTACAAATGCCCTTAAACATAGAAAGAGAAACTTTTCTCCAGGTTGCACTCTACATGGAAATAACTTATTTCTTCGGCTATCAGGTTGCTCTCTGTTTGTTTCTTATATCTAGTGAGTATTGCAATTGGGATCAAGTATCTTATTTTGTCAATATTTGTAGAGTGTTTAAATCCACCAAAGATCTTCCCATATGAAATGTAATCCTACATTTACATTTACATAATCCTAAATTGACACATTTATCATTCTAATCAGCTTACTTGTCTAGGTCTCTGATATGAAGTTACTTTAGCAGAAGATTCTGTGAATATATAAAATAATATTGTGCGGTTATGTTTTCTAGTGCTTATTAAAATGTTCTTATTTTTGACATACAGGAAAGTAAGAAACAGTATTGTGCAAGTGACTTTTATAAATTGTGCCTAATATTGGGATGATAATGTCTCTGCAGTTCTTGATACTCTGGTGGATATTTAAAGTACAGAAAATTTGTTGCTATTTCACAAAAGTACAAGCAAGAGTAAAGAAAATATATCTATGACTAACTGTATGGCTTTCAAATAGAGCAAATTATGAATGTTCTTTTGCATTTCAAAAAAATTAATTTGTGGTTTATCTGCAATAATCTTATCTTCTTTGACTTTGAAGTTCATGATATTTCTGTTACATGTTTTTACTTACATAATTCCTTTTATCAAAGTAAATAATTTTTTTTGGAGGGGATGTAAATTGAGTAAAAACCCATTTATCTTGCTTAGAGATATTTTTACAAAATACATACAATTCAGTAGCAGATATTCTTTCTTCTGATTTGTAGTACACAGGCTTCTGTTTCTTTAAAAGGTGAAACTTTGCCAATTTTCAAGTAATTTTCAAGAGTAAGCATCCATCACATTTGTATCTCAGAATTTATTGTGACTGATATAAGTATGTTCTTTAAAAGAAACAAAATAATATTTTTTAAAGAAAGTATTCCTTTATAAAACAAGAAATTTAGCACAGCTGATTCAAGGTAAGGATAAATTACTGTGTAAGAGAACAGTGAATTTGAACACTGACTTCTGAAGACTTCAGAAGACCTCTGAAGTCTTTTTTAATTAGTTAAAAATATAAAATTTACGGAATATTTGGTGAAAGTTTCTTATAAGCTCACACTGGCTCACACATTCCTCCAAACAGATCATAAGGAATAAAATTTTTGAAAGCTGGAAATGTTCTTGACTGAAAATCACTTAAATTGTTTCCCTTGGCAGCATATTTAATACAACAAAAATGTTTCTGATTTCTGTTTAAAATTTGTATCAATTAAATAGATTCATGTCCATTTTGATATTTTATAAATATATTTTATCAACTCACCATAACTTTCCAAAGAGATTTATTCTGTTTTATCAAATATCTCAACAAGTCCTTCAGAAACCTTTTAATAATATACCAGTAATATGGTTCTCTAGTGCATTCAGAGGATGATAGAGTATTTAATCTTAAATTGGTAAAAAAGATATGGAATGATAGACAGAGCTTTGATCCTTTAATATTGCTCAGATTTGCACATTAGAGGAAACGGGAAATCTTTACTGTGCTCTGATTTTATTGTATTTATATGCCCACAGCTAACTCTAAGCTTCCAGTGTGTCCTCTCCCCACCATTTCAGTCAGAAGGATCTGAGATTTAAAATTAAAATTAGGAAAAAAGTTGGTAATTTGATTTGAGGCAGTTGACTGACAAAACTAATTAACAAGTCAAAGACAGTCTTCAAGGAGGAAGGCTCTAAAACCTGAAAGAAAGAAAAAAATAAGTTTCTCTGAATCCCAGCACTGTCACAAGAGCACTAATAGATCAGACATAAATTCTGAATAATGTTTTCTATTTAAAATTGTACTCCTATTAGAATTTAATTGTGAAAGCAATATATGTAAATAGCTTTATGAAAAATAGTATTTAGAACACACAAAGCTTTAATGAGTTGCCTGTCTCCTAAGATCTAATTAACAACTTGACAAACTGCACTCTCTCTAAACCCATTAAGAAAAGAGAAGTCCGTTTTGCTTGCTCTCATCCCATCAATGACTAATGAAATTAATATTTTACAGTTGCTTGAAGATATCTTCAGGTTTCTATAGAACATCCTTTAAAACTCTATTTCTATGGGGAAGAAAAACTGTAGCTTAATATTCTAGATCTGTAAAATTATTTCTGACAAAACATAGAGGTTTGTGGTCCTACATGTGAGACAAAGGCCATACTACAGAACAGAATCAGACTGACTGGTTGTGGTTAGCATTAAATGATGTTTAATTAAATCCTTTTCTTCCACATACTGTTTCTGAAATTCATGTTCCCAGACTATTAGAAAATAATAACATTTTGCAAGAAGAAAAACATGTATTCAGCCAGTGACTTGGCAGCACCAGGCATGCAATGTCAGTCTCCTGTCTCAGGTATCCCTGCTGCTGTTGTGTCCCAAGTCAGCAGCCAAGGAAATAATACATTTCAGGATGAGTAGATTAACAGCCAAAAATCAGAACTATGAAGGCCTTAAACTGAGCTGCATCTTCACCAGCAGCTTGAAAAAATATTCTTGGCTGTGCACTGACATAACTGGACATTTACAGACCAAGGATACATTTTAGCTGTGGGATTCTTAATAATATATTTCTCTAAATATTTCTCTTCCAAACTCAACAGTGAAATTTCTTTTTCCCCTGGGTTAAAAGTACACTGTTCCTAGTAGAAGAAAAGTATGGTAGTGTACTACAAAAAATATTGGTCATTTAAAATTATTTCTTTTAAATAATGATTAGCTGGACATCAGAATAAGGCTAGTGCAAAATATGTTTATTTAAATGAATCCCCAGACTAAGAGAAAGGGAAGCAAAGGCTCAATTGACAACTTGTTTACACTCATATTCAGAATCTCAAGACCTGTAAGAAATTTCCTATCTATCCATGAATAAATGCATCCCAGGTACCTTTTGAAAAATCACGAAAAGATTTTAAACTTAAAAATATTTGTATTCTTGGATCTTAAGGGTCCTTTCCAACATAAATGACTCTATGCAAAGACCTGTACAGTTAAAGAACATGCATTTAATTCAACAAAAAGAATATGTCACAGGGGTAACTGATCCTAAGACTACTGTAAAATGATGTGGTTTACAATATTGTATGTGTCTTGTGCTGTATGGTAAAACAGATGTTTAGACTAGGAATTCTGTTCTTACTCTAGAAAACAACAAAGGGCAAAGTGCACATTCCCATATTGCTTCAGTTTCATGGAACACTGTCACTGGATGCTCCAGCTGTGGAGGAACAGAGAATCTGACTGACAACAAGGGAGTGAGTAATTTAGTTTTGAAATGAAGTTATTAATAATATATATGAATAAAAAATCAAATTTGAATGAAATAACTATATTTAATCATTCATTAAGTGTTAAAAATTGAGGAACAATAATTACTATTTTTTCTTAGTAAGATGAAAAAAAATGAAGTAGTGGGCATATTATATAGGTATCTATTTACTTAACTATAATAAATAACAAAATTCATGGTGTCCAAGGCAACAAAGTGGCTAATAAATTGCAGAAATTTTAGTATAAAGTATTCACTTTACACCTTATTTTTAACAAGACTAAATAACATCAACTATGTAGCATGAAACCTCAACATCTTACCAGTGAAATTTATTTACACAATAAATTAAAGACAATTTTTTGGGGATGGAAGCACTTAATAATTGCATTTACAACTACTGTGGACTTTTTCCATAAATAAAAATTGCTACTGCTGCTTTAGCTCACCCATTTATTTTATGTTATGATGCTTCCTGAGGAGAGACTGCTTATTTCAAACCTGCTGGGGTGCAAGGAGAGAACAGTAAGAAAATATGGACAAACCATATAAGTTGTGGATCTTCTTTAATTGCTCAGCACGACCCTGTGATGCTATTTTTAAGTAACTCTCTGAAAGCATCAAAAGAAAACTGATGTTAAAAGACACAGAACTGATGTTTTTAGTAACTGTAGAGATTTGCAACTTGGAAAAGAACCAGCTTAAATTTAAAGACTTAAGTAATGACAAAAAGACAGTGTCTACCTTAATGTTACTGAGATCATTTAGGCAGTTTTTATCAACTAAAGAAAGTGTTCAAAGGTTGAAGAATGACCAGGTTTGCTGGTTTGGGATATAATGTTCCTTTCAGAATGATTTTCTTGTGTCCTTTTCAGCACTATGGAAGGGATCCCTCAGGGCTCAGTGGAAACCTCTGAGCAGATCTCTGTGCCTCTGCAGACATTTTGAAATGTTAGCAACAAGTTTGTTTTTTTCTTTTGCAATAACAAATTGGCAAAAGGAATTACTTGGAATTCATAGTCACTTAAAAGGTTTGTTTTCTATTTCCCCATTCTTCTGTGTGCAGATTGCCCATCAGCTTCAATATATGTGAGAAAAGGGATTTTTGAATTCAGGAAAGCTGACTGCATTGCACATTTTGTAAAAAGATTTAGATTAGCCTACCATAAAAAAATGCCTTTCAGAGCAAAAATTCAACGAAATTTATTCAACATGTACCTTGATGTCTTTTCTGAACAGAAGAGATCAAGCAATTCTTTAGGGTTTTGTTCTTTGCTCCTAACAAAATTGGATAACATGTAACTTTGAGGATTCCACCACCTTCTAGAATACTTTAAGCTTCTGGAGAAAATGTTTGCTTGATGCCAAGCACCTAGAGAGGAAGTAATTTCATTTTCAGTAAAAATACTGAATTGTTTATGTGTCATGCCCACCAACAGTCAGAGAAATTATTTTAGGTTATTGATTAATTTTATGAGAGATCCAAATGACTTATGACTTAGAATAGTGGTTTCCCCTTGTAGGAAAGAGAAAACTGCTGAAGGCACAGATGCAAAAAAGATGCCTTAACAGTTCTGGTGGATTAGGAAACAAAGATTAGCATAGAGATATAGGAGGGCTGAAAATCCAAAAATGCCACTGCTGAAAAAATGTGCTTAAGCACTCAAATATTCTCTAACTCTGAACCTAAAAGGTGGTGGAATCCTCAAGGATTCAGTTTGTTTTCTGAGAGAAGAGCCCTTGATAAACATAAGAGTGGGGGAGGATTAAAAGAAATTAAATCAAATAAACAAATAATAGGGATTTGAAGGGACTTTAAAGATCATCTAGTCTAACCCAGCAATTCAAGAGGTAAAAATAAAAGGCCTTTGCTCCACCTCTGCTTTGTCGTCAGAACTGATTCTCCCAGTTCAGGAACAGGAGAAAAGTTAATCTAGAAATAGCAGAGCTGTGTAGGGGTGTATAAACTCAGGTTGGTACTGTAAGTGTAAGAACTGCTGTTGTAATACTGAGGCCTAATAGTCTTGGATTGGATCAATCTAAGATCACTAGATAGTTATGTATTGGTATATCACCTGTCAATAAGTCAGATCCTCTTGTATCTTTATATTCCTGTAAATAAATGCAGTGAAATTATAAACACGAGCTCTTGGTCTTAATAGATTATCCATTTCTAGTGTACTTTTTCATTTTAATTGGAGAAATCCCAAAATTACTAAGGTGTCCAAAACTTGCCAATTTAGTAAGTATTTTTAAAATCTTAGCTAGACGAAGGAGTTTTTTATTTTATATTGACTCAATTGTTTGGATCCTCATGATTGGCAATATGTTCAGTAAATTTTATGAAATGTTTTTTTCAAAGAAAAAATTAAATAATTCTACATAACTAGATATATGATTTCACAGGATATATATATATATATATATATAGCTCCATTGCATCCATAGGTGAAAGGAGAGCAACATGGGTCTACTAGGCTCTTGTAACTTTTAGGAAGAGGGGAGCATAAACACAAATGTATGTTACTATTTTTATCAATGAATACAAGAGCTAAAAGGAAAAAGAGGTGGATATCTCCCATTTTCCTAAGATCTTAATGAATGATTTAATTAGCAGAAGCAGCATTGTTGCACAATAAATCAATTAATCTCTCCTGCCCTTTCCCTTGTGAACCTCTTGAAAACTCACAATTAATTAATTGAAATCTTTTGTCACTTAATCATTGCCCTACAACCCTGAATTATCATGTGATGCCATAGAGTAAAAGGCCATATTTTTGATGCACATGGGATGACCCTTCCATCTTAAATTAATTCACAGTGGTTTTGCAGAATAATTTATGCCAGACTGCTGCTTTGTTTGAAATTTGAAGGGACTTTCTCTGATATGCTGATATGCTTGTTGATGAGGAAAATCTGCATATGAATACATCTAATTTATACATGTTCTGCAGTCATAAATATATACTCATATAATGAGAATTATAATGTAATATGTAACATGCAATGCAGTTTTTCCCCATTGTTCATCTTGCAGCACATGTACTTCATACCTCAGTCCTGCAAATCAGATAACGGGGAGAAATACCTGTGCTGGAAATTCTCCCATGAAGGAGACAACATTGACTTGGAGCAATTCCCTGGCTTTGAAATATAAGAGGAGCTTAGCCACATTTTACCTTGTATTTCTCACATATCAGAAATCTTGTGTTTGAAGTGGGAGAAAAGTGGAAGACTTGTCTTAATGCTGCATATTCACAAGATAATCTGCTTAAAGAATGAAGCAGGGAGTAAGAGGATGAATATTTCACTCTGGTCTACTACAGGGTCCCAGATGTCCTTGAGCTCAGTCCTTGCTTTTTCACTCGATTACTACATCTCTAAAAATAGGTCAATAAATCATGAAAGTTAATTAGGGTGTGTTGGATATCTGCAGAGAGAAAGCGGTGTTATTAATAGTTATCTTTTTATATCTTACCTTCATTCTTATTTATGGGTTAACATGCTAAACATGTAATTTCATGTAATACTCAAGGTGATTTCCACAATTACCACAGCCCTCTTTGAAACCCTGACATGACAGAACTGTAGCCAGATGCTTCCCAAAGGTCGGCAGATGTTTGAATTACTTTTCTGCCATTAAGGTGACAGTGATTATACTCTCTCTGCTGCTTCATGCTTGTGTGGGTAGGGTTAAATATATTCAAATATAAAATAAAAATTCAAGAATGATTAATACATATTTATGAGAAGTTCATATTGTTGGCAAAGTTTGTTTTGCTGACACTGTTTATGAAAGCACAGGTGTGTGATAAAAGATTTCAGTTTGAAATAAATATGCTCCTTGGCTCTAATTGGGCTGTTCTATTCTTTTTCTTCTCCCTTTTATAAAGAACATTCCATCTTTAACAAATTATCCACTAAAAAACAATCAAGATGTTCTAAAGTATTTAAGTTGCCTGAAGCAATCCAAAGAACTTTCTGCTTGTCGTGATTTTTGGTTGTTGTCTTAAAAACGCAGAACAAATATTCACTTCACTGTGGTAAATGCACTTTGATTAATATTGTATGCTTCATTTTTATGTGGAGGTTCCAAATTGTGTTCTGAAATCTGCAGTGAGAAGATGCTATTTGGAAGGCCTAGGAGAAGAAAAATAAATTCTGTTCTTCTAGCAGAGAACTAAACCAACAGGTGCTACATTGACACAAGCAAGCACCTGAACCTTCCTGTGCCAGCTCCAGAGCACGTCCTCGTCCTTCAGCATGCCTTTCCTCTGCTGTGACACAGAGCAGAGGAAAATCTCTTTGCCAAAGGTAATTTGACCAACATTACAAAGGCTCTTCCTTGGGCTGCTTGTCTGATCTGCAGTCACATCTTCACCAAAAGGATTTGTGCTTTCCTCTGCCCTGACTGCCTATTCTGAACTAATGAACACTTGGAAATTAATTTCTCTAGAAAGAGTTTCTAGAAAGAAAAGTGTTTAAAGGGACTAGCTAAATGCTCATGAAGTATTTGGGTGAAGGAACTCCATGTGAAAGCCAAGCTTTAAGCCGAGTCCATCAGGCTGTAATAAATCTGTTTCCTCCTGGTTTTCAGTGAATCAGGATGTAACTATTCCTAGGACTATTCCTAGGACTGCTAAGCTAGAATTTACTGGAAAGAGCATGTGCTAAAGCATAATTTTGTCAATCCAATTATGCACAAGATTTTTTGTATTTTCTAACCATTTTGATAAAAGTTCATCTTCTGCTTGGCAGGTGGCTTTCTCCCTTAAAAACAGGATATAAAAATATAGAGGACTTCTTCAGCTTCACATACTTTTTACAGCACTTCATACTTACATGGGAATCTATGACAAAAACAAGGCAATAAAAATGATAGCAAATAATTCTAAAATAAAATGACTTTCAGACTAATTGACTGACTTGAAAGCAGCGCATTAATATGAATGCTTAATGACTGTTGAATTATTGAGAAATTATATATATGTAGTCAAGCACTAATAGAGATTTGTTTCAGAAAAGTGACAGTAATTTTTGATTTAAGTATTAGGGCTTTGTTTTGTTTTTTTCCACAAGAAAGCAATGTTAGAAAATTAAATATCGAAATGCAGGCTGCCACATTTAGGACAATGATTTTAAGGCAATAAATTAAAGTTTCATAGTGTTCTTTTCTGGAAAGTTCACAGCATCCTGCTGGGCATTATCATGGTCTTAGTAAAAGGAAATTCAAAGTATTATTATGGGGAAAACCAAGTCAGAGCAGTCTGGAATATCTTTGAGAACTGAGAATAAATATGAGGCAGCTGAACCATTAAGAAATAGGCATTAACCAACGTAGGGGGGCTTTATTTGTTTAATTGTTGTAGAGCAAGGTTGTGAGCCTGCTGTTTTCTATTCTTTGTGGGTTTTTCTTTGAATGTTACAACCACTAAAAATACTGAAATAAAAACATTGCTTAAGCAGATATTGTACTAGAAAATGGGTCCAGAAGAAGTTATTTTAGAAAAATCCATGACTGGTAAAGACGTGTGAGTTAAGTCCACCTCAAAGCAAATATTTCGTTCATTAAAATTTGAAGCTGAGATACTACAGTTGATAAATGGGGTACTCAGGTTTGGGTGGGGTTTTTTTCCTTTTTTTTTTGTTTTTTTTTTTGGTTTTTTGGTTGCTTCTTTATTTTGTTTTTTGGGTTTTTTTTTGTTTTTTGTTCTGATGGTGCAAAACCAGGATTGTCAATATTCATGTTATTGTTCCTGAATTTTAAGAGGAAATTTTTCTTATTGTATAAAGGATGTGGGTTGAAATTGATCCCTAATGAAGCTTCCTCTAAGCACTTCTCTCAGTGATAAATATCAACACCTTAAAAATAATTCATCTGTATGTCAGAAGTCACAAACTACCATAAGTCCCATAGGATAACTAGAGAGAGGCTTGTACAAGCCTGAACTTGGAGGTCACTTTCCAATGTGGCAGCGTGATAGAGTTGGAGACTGTGTGCTGTATTCTTATCTCCTTTTAACTGCTTTCTTAAAAGTCATCTTCCTCCATGAAATGACTCATTAAACATCTGAACTGTAATTCACAAACATGTTTCTATTCACAGCATGTAAGTACAGCAGTATTCCATGGTGATATGCTAGCAGAGATTTGCTTCTGCAGCCAGTTTTGTTGGTCTTACTGCTGAGAAGTTAATCTTCATGTAAAATATGTCAGTGAATTTCTGTGCAAGCAGCTGAAGTATAGCCGATGGGAAAGAAGCAGTTTTGAGATATTTTGCCTTTTTTTTTTTTTTAATATTTAACTTTGTCTTCAGTAGACTGTCCTCACAACTACTCAGTCCACTACAAGAGAGTCATTATCTCCTACTTCTGCTTATAATGAACCATCACATCAAAGGATGTTAACTCTCATTTTGTCCTTCAATCTTGAACAATTGGATCCTTCCTTAGCCTTGAAATTACCCCACTGGCCATAGTCCAATGTGGTTTCTGTTGGACCTTAGGCACCATACAAGGTAGCTCATCTAAAAGTCAAAGAAGTGGATATCAATGACTTATATTAAGAAATATAAATAGCTGAATAGGTTTTAGATTAACTTTTGATGCTAAAGTTTATGGAAAGTAACAAAGACCAATTATTTTCTGTTCTCTTCTAAATAAAAAGGTATTGGTTCTTGGGAGGAGCAGAAGGGAACCTAAAAGAGAATGTCTGGTTCAGCCAGTCTTTCCAAGTGTTGCTGTCATTAAATACATTTTGAGGATGTCTTTGTATTTAAAAAAATGTGCCATGCCCTACAAAGCAAAGCAAAGAAAAACAAAGCAAAAGAAAACAAATTTAACCTGATTTTGCTCTATTTTGAAAACCCTAATGGTCTTCATTATAGGCAGAGAGAGATAGATTTTGTATGAAAGGATAGGAGGGTTGTGGTTTCTTCCTCTGTTCAGAATTATGCAGGTACTTGGGGAAAAAGTCAAGAAGTATTTTATTATATGCCCTTCAATTATGTAGTAGCAAGTAGTAGATATTCAGAGGTAATTTATTCTTTACCTCAAAGTCTATGTGCTTATTATCATTATATTTTGGATGGAAAATAAAAGCTCGGTAAAAAGAAAGTTCCTGTACCATGTAATAGTCTAGAGTTGCCTCTCAGATCCCATGCTTCTTGCACTAAATCTGTCTTGCCCCAAACAGTGAATAAATGTCTGACTTTTCCCTGAGCCCTGTATGTAATGCAGATTTTTAGAAAAGTTATTTTGAACTGGTTACACTTGTGCTTAACTGAGCGAGGCAAGTAAGAGTTATTACTAAAGGGAGTGGCATTCACTCACTTCAGCTGCTATGGTTTGGTTTGACAGGAATCAGGAATCAAAGCCACAAGCTGTCACAAGTCAGACTGGTTTATTAAGTGATGTCAATGGCAATTTGCATTAGTGGATGGGAGCAATTGAAATGGCCAAATTGTCCTTTTTTTATAGAATGTGTCTGATTTTGCCAGTATCCTCTGGCAGCAAATCTTTAAATCCTGCCTAGCTTACACTGCTAGAGTTTGCAAGAGCTGGTCTAATCTGCTGTTCCCAAGAGCAGGAAATAAATTAATTTTTAATAATAGCAATAAGAATAATAGAAAATGAGTCAGAACTACCATGGGATGCATGGCATGGTTCAGAACACTTTTCAAAGAAAGCTGTTTCTGTGAAATCTGTAGGGCAGGTGATTACTAGTGGGAACTAAAAAGTTGATTATTAATCTAACTTTTCTAATAATAAGAACAGCTGAACCTTGGATAATAGTGATGATAATGGGCATAAAATGGCCACTTTTATATTAAAAGCCATTAAAACTACCACAAGTTAGAGTTTACATTATGATAATGAACACAGCTAAGAAAGGCAATAGTTTCTGTGTGTGCATTCAACTTTCAAAATACAAAAGTTAGATTGTTTGATGTTTTTCATTTAGTTATCATTGTTTTGCAATACCCCATCTTGATTACTTTTTTTCCAATTTTTTAATAGTATTTTTATGCAGAAATATTCATTGCTGTGATGCCAAAATGCGTTTTGCTTTTATTTTCCTTTTATGTATTCTCTGTATTCTTTACTCATACATTTGTAACTCTGTTGACTATTTTGTATAGTTATATAATTCCCAGCTAGTTTTCCCAGTACTCTTCCCTGCTCTGATAGGCAGAAAGACAAAACACCTTCCAGAGCTCCAAGCTGGGGCTATAAGGTCCCTATCCTATCTTGGGAGCTGAAGTCAGGGAACCAAGGTCAAAACCAGCTCTTTGAGACACATTTTCATCAGCATTTAGTCCCTAAAAAGTGAGGGTGGAATTCAGAGAGTGTTGAAATATGGGAAATTGCCTTGCCACTTACACCTCTAGTTGGTGGTTTTTGTCAAATATGTTAATTTCCCAAACTTATAAAGCCGTGTTCACCCCGTGGGGGAGGGGGCATTTGCCATATCTGCCCCTGGAGGCCTCCAACAAAGACCATCCTTTATGTTACCATCCATACTAATATTATCTCAAACGTGTGTTGTTTCATTTCTAGGTTTTTTAAGGCATCAGTTTAATTAACTATTTCCAGGGACAAGTCTTGTCTCAATGTTCAACCATCCAATCCAGTTATAATGCCAGAGACTAGACATCATGGCCACACTTCAGCAACTCATTCTGATTCCATCAATTTTGATCATCACTGCAAGGAGATGTAAAGGGTACCAATGGTGTTAATTTAACACTGCATATTTTCAGCTATGTTTTTATTGAAAACTCTCCCAGCTCTAAGCAACCTACATAAATATGAAAACTGCTTAGACTATTAGCCAAATGAATTTATCTTAAATAAAACATTTATGCATTTCATTGTTGGGTTTGTTTGAGATGCAGCGAAATAATTAGAGCAGTGCTTTCCCCTTTTTATAGCCTCTAGTTATTGTTGAAAATATATTACTTATATGCATATATATACATTTTAGATTTTGCCTAGTTTAGATATCTCAAATATTTTTTTCTCAAGTTTTTCAGGGTCTGATTATTTTCCATATGCAATAGATAATCATACACTCATTGATATAAGCAATCTTAGTATTAATTTATATTAAAACAAATTAAAAATATAAAAAGTTAGTATATTCCTTATGGAAAAAAAAATCACTATATTTTGGTATCAATTTGTCATTGGATCCTTGTTTTGAACAGAATAATTTTGATGTGTCTGCAAACAAATTAACCAATCAAAGCCCCAAATATATTATTAATATTGCTTTTGCTATAAACAATTTACCTTTTAATTTTTAAAAGTACCTCTCTGTATATGCCCTGGATCAAATTTGTTCTGGTTCCTTCTTGGATATCTTCCCTAAACTGGATTTCTGTTCAAATTTCATTTAATAGTCTTTGCATTTGCCTTAGAGGGTTTTCCATACTTTTCTTCCACTCCCAGCAGAAATCTTATTTGTTTTATATATTGGCTTTGATTCAGTTGATTCTCAAGTATTTCTTATTCATAATTATTTTGTATGTATCCACCTGCAACTTCCAGTATAAAGCCTTGAAATCTAATTTATAGAAAGAAAATTTTGCTGCCTGTCTAAATAACAGTGAGTCTTCCTTATTAGTTAGTCTTATTGTAATTATTTTACATTGTAGCCTGTAACTAACTCACATGTATTTTTGACTATCATATTCAATACTTCATATTATTTCTGCAAATATTATAACTTTATGAAATGCCTTCATGCATCTTTTGCATAGCCTAGGGGTTTTTTTGTTTATTTATGTGTGTGATAATCTTAATTTGATGTTTTTCTGCATACAGTAATCTATTATGAGAGTAATTGCTTTAACCAAATGTAAATGTCCAGAAGAATTGGACAACATGTATGAGTGGAGTAAATGTCAGTCATTTACATTTTAATTATGAAGTATTAGTGCACAAACCCCATGTTGAATTGTGTCTTCTGAACCTAATTGCATCATGTAGTTAATATTGATTGCAGCCTTGTTAGTGTCATCAGAACACAGCCATTAGTTACTGAGATGAGTCCCTTATTTGCTTCAGGGATGCTTGATGCCACAGTCATGATTAAACACAAGTTCCATCTGTTCTAGCCTTAACCAAGTTACATCCGACCCAAACAGAGTGTGGAATGATTCCAGACTCTCTCACATTGCTTGGCTCAACATTTTAACTGTGGTAACTCTTTTATTTCATTTAAAAGTTTGGCAATAAAAGTCTTTGAGTTTTAAGAAGTGAAATAAATCTCTAAAAAAAATCACAAATGAAAGAGACTGTTTGTTTGATTGAGTCTGCCATCTCACACCCAAAAGTTAAATTTTCATATTTTTTAAGGAAATGACCAAAGTTCAAAATCTTTGCATTTATATTGTTCTGTGTGTAACAAGTTTTTAAGCCATTAGCAGGGTAAAATAATTACAGCAAGATGCTGTCACATTACATTGGTATTTTGGTTTGGTGTGGAAAGTGTACATGGCTTTTTGTTTGTTTGGGTTTGTTTGGTTGGTTCTTTTGCATTTTTTTAAATAGACAGAAATGACATCATGCACAAAAGGAAAAGGTACTTTAAGAGCAGTCGATGCATGTAAACCCATGACAGTTATTTAGAAACCTGTTACCTTCAGCCACTTTTGCTCATTCAAGCTTCCAAAAACATAAAATTTCTTACAGGTGCAAATGAAATTAGTTGACTCTGTGTTGAATCAGGGAACGGTGATTTACATGTTCAGATCAGTGAAAATGGAGGGGCAAAGTAGGACAAGGATCATTAGTTGAAGGAAAAGGAAGTCAGGCGGCAAATGTGAAGAATGAAAGAAGGAACTTCATGTTATCCCAATAAATTTTAATCTCCATATTAATTTAGTAATTTTTAGAAATTTAATCAATCAAATAAGTGAGCTAGCTTGCTTGATGCCCTCCCTGTGAAAGTTTTCAGCTTAGATAACTCCTACAGACAAGTGAGGAAATTAAATAAATTAGAAGTTGATAGATGTCTTCATATCTATACACATTATAAGTGTGCTTGCAGTTGTGCATTTAGAGTTTATATAAATATAATTCGAGCATATGTATGTATGTTAAATAGATGAAGAGCAAACTCTCCACATAATCTTTATTCTATAATAAAATAGGCAAAAAAAGTTTGCAGGAGCACTCCTCTGTCCTCTTTTTATCTCCCAGACCACAAAAGCAGTGACCAACTATCCATCAGACTAAGCTGACTCTTGCCCATTTCTGCATTGTCTAAAGTACAGTCTGAATTTTCACTTTATTATTTTTTATCTCCCTCTCTTCAGCTGTATTTATCTCTCTAGTCCTTCTTTGTGAATTACTCTTGTAGATACAGCTATTTTTGCAAGGAACTGCAGGAAGGATAGGAAAGTGAATACCACGTGGTGCTTAAATCAGGATTAGTACATTACTATGTCAAGCCTTTGCAACCTCTGTATTTTCAGAAGTTTACTACTGACAGAGACATTTAAGAGAGAAAAATATTGCATCACAAATGTGAAAAAAATCAGTAGAAGGGCTTTACTAAACTGACAAACCATTTCCTGAAGTTTTGTTGAATAAACTCTTACTTTAAAATCACAGTTCAAAGCTAACAGAATGTTACAGTAATAAGATGTAAAGCAATTTTGGATGCTCTTTCCTTTATGTACATGAAACACAGTACTAAATTAGAACTGTAATGGTAAAAGAAGATTTTAGTTTTTATTTTGTTCCCTTTGCATTGCATTCACTTGCATTTACACTGTTTTTTTCATTGTACTCTTTATGGTAATTCACCTAGGAAATCAGCTCTTTGCAAACAATAGGCATTGTTTCTGTTTGTGGGATTTGGATGAGTACATATTTAAATAAGGAAATATAATATGGGGATAGGAAAACATTCTTTGTTCGCCAGTAAAGAATGTGAGAAATCCCCAGAACATATGGAAATCCTTATTTGATTAAAAAGCAATAGCTATGTTTATTAAGAGTATACCAAGAAAAGCTGGTGCTTGGAAAGCTTTTGTCTTGGGCCTAGCTTCTACTGTTAACACCTGCAAAGTTCCTGGGTTTGAATGCTGAAAGCAATGGAATATGTGTAGAACCAAGAAACTTCTTATTGAGGTCAGAAGAAGAGGCACAGTAGTTGTGTTCAACATGATAAAACCTAGTTGCTGGATATATTCCATCTTTTAGTTTTTCTGAGAGCACTGGAATAGGCTCAGAATCTCTTACTGCTGTGATTTTCTGCCTTAAACTAAAGTGGGTTGTATGTTCTGGGCTTGGCATGAATCTACTCTCTTTAGGTACATGCTTTCCAATTTAGAAAATAAAAAAATAAAATGCAAAATATGATCTCCCTGGTAAGAAATAGAAAACTAGTGAATAGAGAGTAGTGGAACAGGATTGCTTTTTCACAGGGAAAACCTAATAAGGAAAATTCTGAGGCAGGCTGCCAACTGAACTTAAAATATGTAATAATAATGAATAATAGTGATATAATAAAATGGACATATTGCAATCTGTATCATTATTTTGATGAGATGACTGATGCATGCAATGCCTTCCTCTGCTGTCTGGTATTTTCTATCAGAGATGTGACCTTTGCTAGACAGGCTGACAGCTTTATTGGAAGTGAATGTCTAAGCACATATGTAATTTTTTCTCCCATATGGTTGTAAACTCACAATTATTTCATGTATTAAAATCAGTGAAAGAATCATGACAATCTTATAATGGAGTTTCAGAACAGAAAAATAGATTTTTGCAAGACCTAAAGGAAAGATGTTTCTTATTTTACAAAAATGTTTAAAATGCCACTCAGTTTGTGAGATTGGATGGGGAAATCTGAAATTATAAACAGAAAAATTGTTCCTTACTAATGAAATTCATTTCAATAGTGAGGAGTCAGGCAGAACTTGAACAATTTTCTTTTCTCCTTGCTAATTGCTCAGGACTGGGACAGGGTTCTGTTTCATGACTTCTGTAAAGCACAGTTCTTTTTTAGTTAATTATAAAAACTCCTGGCTGGACGTAGCTAAATAAAATAGTAGATATTAAAGAGATCCTCTTTTCTGATATAAACTATTGATAATAAGCATGTGAATAGCTCCAGGTGAGCCAAATCTGTTTGGTCTTAATTCCTAAATTTCATCAATATTTTTGCTTCAGTTATATCATCATGCCAGCATGTATTTATATTTTTCTATAAGTGACAATTTGTTTATAGGAAGAATGTACAATGTAAGTCATGCATAAAAATAAGTGGATACATTTGGGTCGAGCTGTGAAAATTATTTGGGTTTATGTATTTATTAGATGTAGTCCAGAGTCATAACTATTTCAAATGTTCATAAGAGTATTTCTCTTGGTAGGTACTCTACAATGAACTACTAATAACTTGAAATACAAAAATGGACTAAGAGCTAAAATACTAGAATATTCATTATTTGCCATATAGACTATAAATAAGGTATGAATAAGCGGCTGCCAACATAAAAAATTAATTATATATGTCTAGTGAAAATAATTAACAGAATATGTTGGTTTAGATGGATGAAATCTAAACCTAAAATCATATTCTGACTGTTGTCCCTGCTGGGAAACAATTCTGCTCAAAGTTCAGGTACCATTATCCATGGGGATAGCCAACAAGGTAGGTGTATCATGCACAGACATTCATATTTTAGCCTCTCAACGCATTATCATGTGTTTGGCTTTCCTTTGGAAGATTATTTTTTCTGTCACTGCCCTACAGCCAGTCTGTGTTTTATTTGTATGGAATACTGATAATTTATTCAGAGCTACCCTAGTTGACTGTAAGGTTTGTTTTCACACTAGCTACTTCACATATTATGAATGGCAACGTTCAGCTATTTTCTGCTTTCATCTCATTTTGGGAAGGAACAATGTCTAAATTAAGAACAACCCAGAGATATGAATCATAAAAGCTTTTTCATTTCGATTCATTAGTTTTTATTTCAACAAATTGCTCAATAGCTTCATTTAAGAGTAGCAATACTGATAATGTTTGGGACTAAACCCCTTATTTTAGACATAAAAGTTTCTTCTCAGACCATTTACTACTGCAGATTGCTTTTTATATTTTTATTTAAATCTTTTAGTAATGCCATTCTGTTTGAGGATTCTTTTAAAAGGATTTGGTGGTAAAAGAGGCCCAATGGCCATCACATATTATTTCCTGGGCTCTTCTGTACTATGATTAACACAATACAGTATGAATCTCACCTGACTTTCTGTTGTTAGGTGGTTTTGGGGGGTTAACCTTCATTAAAATACTGTCAGTGAAGAGTGGCCACTGTGATCCTATAGGCTAGATCAGTGATTAGGAGAAAAAATAAGTGTAGTTTAATTCTATGTTTTAGGTTACAGTAGGAATTGTCAAGTACACCTGGACTCCATCCATGAGTAAACTTTGCTATTTAAATCATATTGTTGAATGCTGTTAGGGTTTTGCTATGTTTGAAGCAATATTTTTTTTTCAAACACCTCCCTTCCTCAACTTCTCTGATATCTCTTCATTTTCCAGAGTGCTGCTTCTTTGAATAACATAAATACAAAATGTTTTGGTATAATTTAAATTCCATAGAAATTAATTTATAAAGCTATTAAGGGGACACACTCTTCTGAGTTTGGTAGGAGTTGCTTGAATATTTGCTGAATTTCTGTACCAGTGATAAGATATGGTGCCTTTCTGAGAGTGTATGGAAAGAGAATCAGAGCATGGCAGGTTTGGAAATGTTCAACTAGGAGCTCATGTAAAAGCTGGAATCTGTTAAGAACTTGTTTCCCCAATTGGTATGCTGTGTTGAGGATTTAGCACTGATTATTCCAATTTTCCAGACTATTCCTCACTCTTCTAAACAAATCAGTAGAATAAAACATTTTTATAATTAATTTTAAATAGCTATGGCATGTGTTCTCTCAGTTTCTTGATTATATTATTCATTGTGTATAAATATACATATTCTTATAATTTATGTCTCTACCTTTCTTTCCTACTTATCTGTTTATATCTTTGGAGAAAAACACTTCTGTGAGGGAAGATCCTTTTTAAAGGAAAATGTGTTACTTTTTCTCATACACAGACTCCCAACTTACTCTCTGCACTTTCTGTAGGGTACCTCAAAGTCTCTATTCCCAGTACACAAGTCAGTGGCCTGACCTTTTCTTGTGGGGTAATATTCCTCATGAGAATTTCCTACTAGATCTACTACTGAACTCAATGAATATATGATCTTTCTTGATAGTGAAACGGGAGCTGAAACCTTTGAATCTAGCCAAGGATTCAAGCTACTTGGGTAAGGCTTTGCTTAACAAACTAACTTTACCTCTAAGCTCCATAAATCATGAACTACTGCTTTGGTCTTGGGCCAGGAGACTTAGCACCGTGCAGAACCATGCCATTGATTTGCATTGATATCTCCAAAGGGTAATGCCATAAATATCTTCTTAACTTACTGCAGATAATGGGTAGCAGACTCCCTGGCTCTTCTCTCAAACCTCGCAGCAAAAACTTGCAGAGTTCCCACAGCTTGTTTGAGTTGCCTCTTGTGATGCCTAGGCTCATTCCAAGAAAGATGATCTATCTTAATATCTCCAGGGTTTTGTAAATGCAAAAGAAAATAGACAATATGAGCTGGGGTTCTTCCCCCATTAATTTCACATATTTTATGTGACTTGAGCAGTCACTTGATCATACAATCTGACTTTGTGCACATCAGATTGCCATAGGTACATGATATTGCTCTCCTACCTGTGCATTAAGAACAAGAATTTGTGTCCTGAAGCCTTTTGGATTCTCTAGAGCAAACTTATTTATTTTTCAAAACTTAACATCTGAAGGCAATTTTCTAAACTCTCCTGTTATCTGAGAGCTGCACAGCAAAATAATGTAGCTCTCTGAAAAGACCAGCAATTCAGCACCATCCACAGAAGGACAAAGGATATCCACCTCAGCAAGTACTAAAGATCCAAGGTTACTGCAGATATTTGCATTATATTTCTAAATTAAAGTTAGATCATTCTATAGAAATAAAAAGTGGCAATTTCTGAATTTTCACCTAGAAATGAAAAAACTCTATTTTTATCCTCTGCCATGGGTTCTTATGGCAGTCAATCCAGCTAGTGTGGATATCAAATCACAGAGTTGATAGAACATTTCTTACCAGACACTTTATCATAGTTCCAACAACTGAAGAATAGTAATAAGATTAATAAAGATGTGTTGTCTTTTGTGAAGCTAATGGTATATGGAAACGTTTTTAAATTTCTTCTAATAATCCAGTCCTTTTTGCAATAACATCAGTTAATTTTATTTCTTTTATATTAACAGAATATGAACCAGGATTTTCCATTTAGTTTAGCTATGAATCCTTTATGCCAATGAACTACTTATATCTTAAAAAAAAAAATTAAATAGATTTCGATTTTAAAGTACTAGTTGTTAAGAGGAAAGGCAAACAAAATATCAATGGACCAAGAATTGAGCAGATGTAGCCCCATTGAATGGTAATTTTCATTCTAGCTGTGAAGTTGCTTCACAACAGACATTATACTGATTATAGGGAGCATCCAGATGTGGGACACTTTATGCTGCCTACGTGTGATTGCCCTCAAAAACAATCAAAACCCTTGCCTGGTTTATTACAGCTTTGCTAGCACTATCTTTATCATACAAAAGTAACAATATACAAAAAATATAGACTGTAAGTCTTATAGTTGTTGGTATCTATTTTGCAATTTCATTTAATTCAATTTTGGAATATAATGTGGGGATACCTTAAGAATGCTGATAGTTTAGTTGATAATTGTTAGTGCACATGATAGAATGACCAGAGTTTCTATTTTTAGTGGGTTTTTTTAAATTTTATTTTATTTCTTTATATGTGTTTTCCTTCTGCTTTCCTTCTTTGTGTTCCATTTTCTTTTATTGGCACTGCATTAAGGAAATAATTATTTTTTGCCAAAGGCTTGACTCGTATATGTTTACGGAGTACTTATTCCTAATGTAAACCATTCTGACTGGTTTTGTGAGATTGTCAGCTTTACAAATTATCCTGCATAAAAACTTTCACTCACTCCTAATCTCTAATTGGTAAGATACAAAAAACAAAAAACAAAACAAACCAACCAACCAACCAAACAAAAAAACCCCAAACATACAAAAAAACCCCCCTACAAACTAAAAAAACAACAAAAAAAACCAAAACAAAACTGGTAGAAATAAAGATTTTTATATGCTTAAGTCCAATTTGTTAAGAAACCTTTTAATTTTCCCTTACCCTTTCTTGTTTTGATTTTGGATTTAATAAATGGCACTGTTTTATTATGAAAGATGTAGTATAAATCCATTGTGAGTCTTCTGCTCTCTAGTTCTACATTTAGAGTTAACACAATTTTTGAGATTATAATTTTGGTCATTATTAAAAAAATTTAAAATGTCAATAATAGGGAAAAAAAACCCTGATAAAATTTGCGACTAATTAGATTCTTCCACTCCATAAATATTTTGCTTTCAGCCAATTAAAAATACTTCCATGCAGAAATTATGTAGAAAAATATTATAGACACAAATACATATTTTTTTTGATGACCCTTGTAGTCACCAATGATGTGTAAGAATCAAACACTAATTCTTTATTCTGCATGATCATTGGGATCCAGACAAGGCACTGTTTCTTTCCAAAACCTAATTAAGTAGTCTAACCCCTGGGCTCACGACTTTCATCTTTTTCTTTTTGGTCCAATGAATATTGAGCTATTTGTATATATTTGTATATATACTTTTATTTCAAGACTTGAGAGATTAGGTCAACACTAAGGGATGGTTCCGAGTGAAAACAGTAGCATGTACTCCTCTTTCAGGGTTCAGACTGCTAAGAATTTTACCAAAAATTTCTTTTCTCCAAACCTCACAAAATTTTTACAATAAAAATCCTTGAAACTAGTGGAGAGCCTCAATGAGAGCTTTGTATATCAACGTCATGTTTGCTAACTAAGCAAAACAAAAAAAAATCTTTCCAATTTTTACTTTTTTCAAGAAAAAAAATTTCTGTTTTAACTGTCTCAGAAATGACAGATTATCTTATTTTTTATTTTTCTCTTTTCCCCTCATATCTTGTAATTAAAATAAGTGATAGAAATTTGACAAGTTATCAGAGCTATCTATAAAGAAATTCTTTATTGCTATAACATGCTACTATCTTGATAACTTTTTCATATATTATTAACCTTTTCCAGCACCCATCTGTCTTTGCTAAGGATGCATAATTGTGAAAATTTCACACATCTGAGAAACTCAAAATACAAGACAAAAAAACCACAAAAGCCCCCAAAAGAACCACCAAACAAAAAACCTGCCTGAAATATTAGACTTAATCTTACATAAAAGTGAAAGATAATATTTTGTTTCTGAGAATTATAAGCAAATATGCTAATATTTCCCATGCAAATTCCATTAATACTTTTTCTTGCAGTCTGGAATACAATGAATTATTTCTTGGAAAAATCTGCACTATTTTTAATGCTCCGTAACCATATATCTATCAATGATCTTCCAGCTCTGATGCTCAAACCAAAGCTAAGTGAACACAAAAGATATTTTTTAAAAGACGAACATCCTTTTTTTTTGTATTAAATTACATTAATTTCACTCCACTGGGCTTTAAGTTCTGTTCCTTTAAATTGCTATGTAAAAAGGCACATGAGCACAGGGCCATTGAGATTTGTTTCTGCTGATGTCAAAAGAATTTATATGCAGGAGAACTGAATAAAATGCTGAAATATAATAATATAAAATATAAATATAGAAATATAAACCACAAATATGCAAAATAGGTACATTAAACTCTATAAATCATAGTTAGTTGGATGGGGCTTGCTTTAATTTAATTAGATGTGGCTCTCTGGCCCTAATGCCCAGAAAATATTCTGTTCTTAAGGTAATTGTTTCTATAAAATGCCATTGTTATATTTCAGTTGTCTCTGCAACTGTTGTGGTTTGTAAGGTTAAACACAAGGAACAAGGAAAATTGTGGGATTCCTGTTGAAAGCTTTGACTGGGAAGAATAATAATCCTGAGCTGAGAGAAGCAATTCCCATTGTCTTCCCTGGAGAATGAAACTCTGTATCATTCAAATGCTCTTTTATCCCAGAAATAGATTTCAATGAAAATAAAGAGTATACTGGTTAATATGTTTTGTGGTAGTTTTTTTTTTTTTTTAATTTATATTTCAATTTCCCATTTTCCCTAATCAGATCTTAAACATTCTGAGACAGAAACTGTCTATGTAAACAAAGCCCAAGTAACAATTATGCCTGTAAAGGAAATGGTATCTGAGAGTGTATGTTGACAACAGCTAAATTAAAGTTTTTTCTTTCTTTTTTTCTTTCTCTCCTTGTCTCTGTGTGAAGCATCACTCTCATCCAGTGTACATTAAGGAAGGATATTTTTCTGTTAGTTATATCTAGTGTCGTGTGCACATCCACTAAAAGTAGGAGAATGAAGTATCCCTGACATGAGAGAGTTGGCTCAAGTAGTTAAGTTCATGGATGAAGCAGAAAAAGAACTTCACAGACTCACAAAACTGGTTCCTGATACTGGACATGATCAAAGTGGAAACATCCAAAATAGACACATACAGCAGAGAGCAATATTTCAAGGGAAAAACTTGTGAGTGAGTTAAAATATGTGCATTATTGCCTTTTAAATACATTGGCATTTTGCAAGCAGAAGTGAAATATTAAATTTACAGAAAAAATAACATAAATCTTCTATGAAACCTGGCAAAAACCCCTAAGCAATTATATGCTATAAGGTGCATATAAGTTTTTTCAGAACTTTTTTTTGGAAGCTGTGAACGTGTGGGGCTGAATTGATGAGGAAAACCATATTTAAAAAAGAAACCTCAACAACAGAACAACCTTCAAAGCAAAGAAGAAGAGAGGGGATTACATGATTATTAAGAACTTCGACTTATTGATTTTTCAGCTTTATTTATGATTTAGAAATCTATAACCATTCACACTGGTCTAGGACCTAAGTATTAACTACCTACAAGGGACATAAAAAAATTCAACCAATCAGAAAAGTTTAACAATTTTTAATGATTTGAAATAGAGTGAGATTCAGAACATTTACAAATATTCTTATTCTGAAATTCTAAGAGCTGTGGTCCAGTTCAAAATGGTTAGCAGACAGAAAGTTGTCAGAATTTAATGATGCAACAGTAATATTCTATGGTGTTTTTCCTCACTTCCAGATTGTAGTTTCACTCCTCCAGAGGATTCACTCTTTTCAGATGATTTGGGTGTGAATGTAAAGGAAAATGTGTTTACACTTGACATTTTGAATAATTCTTTTGTCTTGGGCACAGGTGAAGGAATACAAGACGAAAGAGACTGTCGTAGCTGTGAAATTTAGCAATTAGTTCTTCTGAGAATTGCCAGTAATTCGTTTGGGCACAATTTCCTTCTTACCTCTGGCAGCTGTTTCCAGAACCGTTGTAGGAGCCCTATTGTTTTGTTTTCCCTTAAGAAAAATATTAAGTGCTTTATAAGTATTCTTTGACTATTGATGTGGATTATTCTAGTGCAATACCAGCTTCCAACCCTAAAAAGGTCAAAGCTATTACAGATTGATCCATTTCATCTCCTGCTGAGAAAAATAGAAAGACTTCAATGACTTCACAGGGAGCTTAGCTGGCGTAGCAAAGTCTTCCTGAGAAGTACTTTGTGGCCTAGTTGAAATCTACCAATTATACTATATTTTGCTGCAAGGTCTGGGTAAGGTCACAGTTACACAAGTTCTTTTTTTAAGTGCATATTCCTACCATTCAGATTGTGCCAAGTTAGCACCAGTTCAACAAAATTTAAAGTATATAACAACAGTGGTAATCATTTTATCTTGTTCATCAAATAAGAGGAGTTTATTTTTATTTAATATCTTATTCCACAGTAGTACTGGTTGACATTGGACTTTGATCTTGGACTCACAAGTGCATTAACACATAAGTTGAGTAAATGATTTTGAGTATTTATGGAAAAGAGTTGAAATACAGTCTCTGGGACAGTCACTCTTACAAATATGCTCATGTCCTGACTTCTCCATTATTCTCCAAGCATCCTCAAGCAATGATCACTTGTAAACGACCTACTCTGGTTTTCTGTTTCAAACTAGTGTTTTTCTTGAGGAGCCATGGAAAATTTGTCATTCCAACATCTTTTTTTCTTAAGACTGTGTGAGATAGCTTTGATTTACTCCTTTCTGAGGGCATCCCTGCCTGGCAATAAATAAATATATCTCTGGTTTAATGCTATTTCTCCCCTTGGGTGTCTTTCAAATGCTTTTAACTACAAAGGATTTTGCTGAAGTAATCCATCAATGCTAGTAAGACCTCATTCAAGTTGTGGAGGCCAGTATATAGTAACATGACTGGCTCTCAAGGACGTTAAAAGAGCATTTACCATGCGTAAAGCCATGACTATTTCTCATAAGGCTGTTCATCTAGGTTTGACAATTTTAATTAAGAAAGCCTCACAGAATTTGGAAATGTTTCCCTGATTTTTCCTAACAGTTGGGAAACAGTTTGAATATGGATAAAAACATGTATTTTTGTTGGCGAGAATGAAAATGGAAGCAAATAAGAAAAAAAAAAGAAAAAAACCCCCAACAACAACAAAAACCCACCCAACCCCACCATGACCCCCTCTACATAAAAAAGAAATGAAACTCTTTTTTTTAAAATAATTTCTGCAAAAGAGACAATTATTAATGCAACTAAAAAATTAGAAGTTTTTTCTTTTGTTTCAACTGAATGTGAAGACAGAAGGAAAAGCCAAGCAGGCAGGGAAATTCAGAGTTTTTTCCATCTACCAGTACTCTTTCTTATTTTCAGGTTTTGAACCAAACAGTAAACTCTTATAAAATCAGACAATGAAATACTATATATTTTAAATAGTAATAAAAAAAATCTAATAGTGAATTGTTCTTGTGGAAATAGCTCATAGTTTTCTGAATAGTTCTGAGGGGATTAATTATTGTGTCTCTGTAGTCAGGCTATAAAAGAGTAAAGTGGAAATCTGAAAATGATAAATAGTATTTTGCATGTTCACCCAGTTTTATTCATAGCACATGTTTTATTTACCTTATTTTATTCTTATACTATGTGGCCATTGTGCCCTGGATATTCATGTGCAACTTGATGCATGAGGATATTACCATCATTATTATAAAAGAACACTTTTCAGCTATTTTCTAGCAAAACCAAGACTGAACACCTGAATTAACTGATAGATCTTCCAAGGAAATAAAATATTTCATTATAAGTAACTTGTAGGTATACAAATACTTGGAGTTCAGAGCTATTGCTTCTGGAGAGACTCAGGTGCATTCCCACTACATCTTAAAACTTAGTGCCAGGCTGGAGCCAACACCAAGGCCATTGATATATCAAGATTCTTTACTGCAGCTGTGCTTTTGCTGTATGCTCTTTGTTTGTTCCCATGCTGAATAAAAGCCTGCAGACCAAGTTGCCCTATAATTCTGGATAATTGGGTTATTCATTTTAAACCCCTTGGATGGTAGGAGGCAATAATCGCTGCGCCTGTATGAATTGGAAAGGTGCCATTCCATTGAAACCAAGGTGAGACAATTTGTTTCTGGAATACCAGGGAGAACAGAACTGCTGCAGAATAAATGCCTTTTTGAGATAAAACTAGACTAAACAGCTTTAAGCTTCCTTTTACTTGTTGGTGCCTGCAGTTCTGAACATTTTAATTGAGGCTTTTCTTTTGTTCCACATAAAAGAAGGCTTTGACCATCTGTTTGAAGTGAAATGTTATTTTGTTTAAAAGAGCCCATTTTAACAATTGAACTGTAATTCGTTATTTTAAAAGTATTTGGTCCTATCCTGAATTGGTATAAAATCAATATTAAATTAATAAGAACGCTATACGAAAAAAGAACCTAATAATTTACTTGTTCCACCACATAATTTATGCAAGGACCAGCATTTAATATTTTCCTAAGATAAGCAACACCGTTTTGTTTATCACACAAGTGATTGTATCTGTCCTCTTTGATCTGTGAGATATAAAGCTTTAGGAACTAATTAAAAGCTTTGGCCTTGGACATGATGTTTCTGCTTATTTTCTCTGCCTTCAAAATATGAATATATTCAAGTCTTTAAAAAATTGTTTATTGTTATTCCAGACTACAATCCATAAATCTAAATACCAGATATTGCTAAACTATATGTACTTTAATTTTTTAAAATTCAAATATCTCTAAACTTTACAACATGTCGAAGAATTCAGTAGACAGATGACACCACTAAGAATTAAATCTGAGCATTTAAAGTTTGGCTTTATTAATAAAACATTCTAGCACCAAAGAGATATCAGATATCCAAAGAAAATGACGAATTCTGAAGAAAGTAATATGGTGGTGTCACAGTTTTCAATAAAAGACAAATACTTTAGGGAATATGTTTCTATTTCCTTTCTGATAATGACTAAGTTCTTGCACAACCATACAGAATATAATGAGCTATTTTTAGATATATGAAGTTACAGCTGCAGTTATTGAGGACATTTCCTTAAATGTGAGCTCTCTAACATTATGCATAACTGATCATAATCTACAAAATTTTAGGCTAAGTGAGTTTTGATTTAGAGTTGGTCAATACATGTTTTTCTATTGAATATTATTGACTATAAGCAGCTTGGGAAAATATGGAAGTGACAAATGCTTAGTACATGTAAGAAGAGCAAACCATGAGTAAGGAAGAAAAATGATGCAAGTTTCATCAGTTCAAGGAATTATCACTAGATGACCAGTGAGTTTAAAGAGGTTCACACTAGTGTATAGCATTTACTTTATAGAAATGAATGTCTGGAAAGCATACTGTATATGAATATATAATAATATGAGAACCTTGAATGGCATTACCTCTCAGCTGATGACAATAGAGGATGCTTAATTAAACCATTTAGCAGTCATGAAGGAATGATAAATGGGGATACTTTGAATAATTTTTGCATAAATCTCAGGAAAAATATATCTATTTGAGAAAAAGAAAATGAAGTATAAAAACACAGAAAACTGCACCATCTCTTAGTAAAAAATACTCTTCATTCAAAAAATTCCAAAATGTTTACCTAAAAAAACCCCTTAGGAATTATAGCTATTCAAAATAAGATTAATAGGAAAAACAAGGATGTTTCTAGCACCTCCTGACAATCAGCACCAGTGGTAACATTTCAGCTGATGCCTGCTTTTGCAGTCAGTGAGAACTGGCAGCAGTCAGATCTTAACTTCCAAAATCTGTTTTGAAAGAAGGAACCTGGAAGCATAAATCATTGTGCATTATGGAAACTGATCTGGGGCAGAGAGCGTAAACTCAGGATTTCTCTCTCATTTGGAAATGGGAGCTTCTGGAGGCAGTTTCCGGAGCTTGTGAAGGTAAATTGTTTTACTTCTTATTTTAACCTATTTAGCAACTGTATAGGAATATCTCAGCAAGAGGAACAGCAGAAGCGGAGATATTAAAGACAACTAAAAAATAAGTATGATGTTCTATGTGGGTGTGTATTTTAATGCAATCAAAGCTCCTGTCTAGCTGAATGGCTCAAAATACCTGCAGATCAAAGGACAATTCTACTTTGTGTGTGGCATCCCAGAGGCAGGGAGGAGGAGAAGTGTTTCACGCCAGCTGGAAAACTTGTCCCTACTATCAGGAACCTTTCTCTAGTGCGATGCCTCTTCCTCGCCACGGCTTCTCTCTGATCCTCCTGTCACAAGAGCTGAGGAAGGCTTTGATCCTATGCTAGAATCCCACACTTTGATTCTGTGCTAATCTCACACCTCCAAAACGCCTGTTTTCCCACCATGTGGCCCGGTGCAGTGCTGTGCCTCTGTGAGAGGCGCTTGATCCGCGTTATCGCATCCCTCGGAAATTAAAAACCGCGCCGTTCTAAAACGCAGCAGAACAAACAATGCCAAGGACCGGTTTTATTTTTGTGTAAATAATGGACAAGACAAGAATGCAGCCTGTTTCATTTCTCTTTAAAGATATGGCTGCCTGTGGGATCTGCTAGTAGAAAGCCCGTGGAGCTGATCAGAGGATTAGCTTTTACACCAGCAGCTGCTACTGAGTAAGAGAAAGCCAGTTCTAATTCAACATATTTCTCCATCACTTGAAGCACCTGTGTTCCTCAAACTGGCTGCTCATAAGCCTACTTCAGCTCCATTTTTACTGAAATTCAAGGCAGCTCTGAATATTAGTTTTTAAAATACCTGAATTCATAGAGCTGTCTGATTATTTATTCCTCAAATGATTTATACAAGTTTATCACTTCATCCTGAACCAGAATGAAAATTTATAAAGAATAGGACGTCTAGAAATAATTCATTTTGAAGCAACAAATTTTGTTCCTTTTTGACAGCAGAGCTGGAAAACTTTTGCTGAATATCAGTGAATTAAGGGTCAAAAGTAATTTACACTGCCTTGACTGAAAATTTTAAATGCCTTTACACTACAATTTTTATTTGAATACATTCTTGTAAGTAGCAAGAAATACTTAAATAATCTCTTAAGTAAGTTTTTAAATTAATATATCCTTTCAAAGTCTATATATCTTGTTCTTATTCTGTATAGAGCAGATGAGCCTGAATTCTTGTACTATAAAGTAACTTCAAATGAATTAATTACTGAAAATTCCAGGATACAAGGTGAGAGAAAAGAATATTAATCTGAGAAAGGGAAAAATGTTAGATATTTGTGTAGAGAGACAGAAGAGCCAAAGATGGACACAAAACTTTGGTGGCTGAGAGGCTGAGGGAGACTCTGCCTCCTCTCTGAAAATAAGTGTCCTGGTCAGGTTAGCAGCAGCTTCTGCAGCAGCTTGGAGAATCTTGGTGAGAATACTGAATTGGTGAGTGCCATTCCTAAACCATGACAATATGTATGGGAGGATGATGAACAGTGTTAAACTTGGATTGCATTTGCATGTTATTGATTCATAGGTTAGCACGCTTTAAACTGCAACTGAAAATTCCCTATGTACAAAATTTATAGTTTCTTTGTTAGCTCCACTCCTTCAATAAACAAACCAGAAAAAATACTTTTGCATGTTTAATAAATTTGTAGAAATTGAGATCTTTTGAAAACTAACTGTTTTCTCTCAAACTAGAGTTAACTGCAACAGTGATTTCAAAACAGAAAGGTGCAGAAAGACTGATTTACATTAGAGTAGTGTGACGGAATGTTTTATATCCTGGCCTAATGTTTATTTTCATGTATGTGCAAAAGCCTTGCTGATTTCAAGATCTGGAATATAACCATGGGAATTAGCTTCCTTATCTCCAAATTTAAATTTACTGCAGAAGATGAAAAATGGCATTTCAATGCAAATACTCAGTTAAACATGGGAAAGTAACTTTAATTTAATAAGAAAATAATTTTCCTATTAATTAAATGTGTATTGATTGTTGCAAGAGCAATTATTACATTTAGCAAGTATGAGAGAGATTAATCTAGTTGCAATCTAATTAATTTAGAATTGCATGGGCAATACAAACACATAATTAGAAGGAGCTGCATTTCTAGGAGGCTAAGGATTTATTAATGAAAAATGTTCTGACTGTATGAGTAATTATTATAGAATTCAGGGAATAACAGTTTTTAAAAACTGCTAGTTTACCATCTCTCCAGAAGCAGAGAAAAAGAATACAGAATATACAGAAGACACAAGAGAGGTACCAGCCTTGCTCATAGATTAAGTCTGTATTAGAACTATTTATGTTAAATTAACAAAACTCAGTTTCCTTACCACCAAAGGACAGAAATCCTGCTATGTAAAAAGAACAAAACTTTTACATTTGTGGTAGATGGAAAAAGGAGAAAATAATTAAAGAGCTGCCATTAAAATATGGTATTCCCTCTTGCAGTGTGGCAAAGAAAAGCACAGGACAGGTGGGGTGCATTCTGCTGGAGGATCTGTGGATGTGGGAAACCTGAATAAAACAATCCAGTGAGTAAATTTGTGGAACAAGGAGGAATGGCCCCTTTTCCCTTTCTGCACACAGAGACTGCTCATGAAAAACCTTACACTGTAATCCCTAAAAGTTATTACATCAAAATGGTTTCCCTGACAGGGCTGAGTGATTTTTATACAGGGATTTTGGAGGAGATGGACCATAAATTTTAGCAATGCTGGGCAGTATTTCATAGCTCTATAGGCCAAATGAGGTTTGTGGGTCATTCTGAAGCTGCTGCTAGCTAAACAAGCAAGAAATGTGTTTACCTCTGTTGTCATTAGAGGATAAGGGACTGGATGAGATGTGTCTCACAAGATGCTTAGCAAAATTTGATGAAGCATTATGTTTAGAGCAAAACAAAAGCAATCAATCAAGGAGAAAGGAAAAATTAATCTTGTGCTGCAAGACCACGCAGAAGGGGCTTCAAATGTCATTTAGCTCAGAAGAGCTGTAACTAAGCATTTAAACTTTTTCAGGTGTACAGGTGTTTTGTTTCAGAACAAAACTGGTATTATAAGGTGCAAATTTTATTTTCTTGCTAGAATTAAGCTAGTTTTCTGCCATCAGATGCAGTAGAAACAGAAATATAGACTTAAATAAGAAGAAAAAAATAATTTTTATAAAATTTAATCAAATTAATTTAAAAAAGTCTTTTTCTCAGATACATGGTATGGAGAAACAATGTATCTTTGTGAAAGATTAAAAATAAAAGATAATATTTGGAAAATAATTTGCTGTGTCTTAATCCTGAGAAAATTTTCTTCAAGATTTCATTTTCATTAATGTTTTAAAGTCAATATCAGTTAATAAATATTTCCAAAATATTTCACAGAAATTCATTAGCCCTGTTATTTACTGTTTTTAGACTGCAATAGTTCATGCCTCAAACACTGATATAAAGTTTTGCTCATTTTAGTAAAAACTGCATAAAGAAGCTGCAACCACAGAAACTTCCTTGAAGAACTTTGGACTGTGAGTCAAACTGCTGAGGTTAAATAAAGAGAAAACCTCTCATATTTACTATCAAATAAAACCCATACTATTGTCACTGGCATGTGGTCTCATTTGCACCTTAATTTGGGCAGAGGCATTTCTAATAACCTTTAAAACCAGATCTTGGCAGCTGTTTCCCAGAATACAGTAAAATGACTTGTCCAGAATTGGAGTGGATCAATAGTGTCACGGGTGAGCAAATCCCCTGAACTTGCTTTAGTTCTTTGTTTTTGCTACTAAGCTGTTTCCCATCAATTTCTGTGGATAAGACAATTCAAAGCCAGTCAAATAACTCTGCATGTCATCTCTGCTTCTTCTTTTCACTCTCCTCAAATACATTTATTTTGCTGAATGGAATGAGACTCCATCTGTCTCCATTTGTTTGAGCTCTCTCCACTTTATACTCTCCCTGATTAAACATCCCAGGTCGTAGGCTTGCTGCAGATTGCTGGTTTCTTGCCTCTGCCTTTCTCCCCATTCACAGCTGCAGTGCTGTGAGAGCAGGGGGCAATTATTAACCTTCTGCAGCAGCTCTTCCACCCACTGAAGGCACAGCCTGTGCATTACTGGCTTTTAGAGTGAGAAACTCAGCAGAGCTCCCTGACCTACCTCTCGTGTGTCAGCGCAGGAAGCTGAAACAGCAGTTTCTCAGAGGACAGCAAATGTATCAAGAAAACACTCTGTTGATACAGACCCTGTACCTAGATGTGGCAAATAAAGGCTATTTTGGGTTGTCAAATAGATAATAACTTGTGTGTAGAGATTTGTAAAAAGCAAAGTTTGTTCTGCACAACTTCAATCTAGGGCCTGGGAAAAGCTGGTGTTCTTTTAGGTCAAGGAAATGTCATTTGTAATGTTTTCACTTAGGACAAACTTTGTGAAGGAAGGTAGGATCGCTCTTCTCTGACACGCTGCTTTCTCTGTTTCCTTTCATATTTTCCCCAGTTTCTCCTTTTTGTTTGTTCTTTTTTTTGTTGTTTATTTAGCTAAAATTGTAAAATTATTCAAAATTTACCTGCTTCTCCAGGTATGGGCAGAGAGTGGTGGGCTTGCCAACAAACATTTAACAAGTGGGTTCTTGCATTTGTGTACTTCAGAAGTCAAATCAAGAGGTGGAGCAGAAGGCACTGTCTTTCAAACAGCTGTATTTTCATTTTTCTACTCGTTACTGGGATACTCCAGTTATAGGTTAGACCTCAGAGTCATTTTCTTCCTTTCTTGTTTAAATACATTTCCTTCCAGATATCTCTGGTCAAGGTAACACCTGCACCAGAAAGGCGCCGAAAGGATCCTCTAAATACAAACTGCATAAGTGCGGAAGTGCCATTCATTTCACAGAGAAAGAGGACCCTGTTT
>JAOTQZ010001615.1:8367111-8392585 GCA_026546895.1 Pogonocichla stellata | reverse complement strand
TATTCAGTGGGTGAGGAACCCAGAGGCAAACCACTCAACATTCAAAATGTATGTATTTGCAGGAAAATGGATGAGTAAGAGGGAATACCCAGGCAAAGTACTGAATCCTAAATATGCTGCAAAGTGTTAACCCTAGTTGATGCACTGAGTATTCATAATACATTTTATTGAAAAACAAGAAAGGGATTATGTGGGTGTCTATTTTCAGGACAAGTGTTTCAGTGATGGAAACAATATTTGAAATTTTGAGTATGTGTACCAGTAATAGGTTTAAAGAAACTCCCTCTCAAGTGTGACTGATCTTTTATGAAATGGTAAAGTTATAAAAATGCATTTTGAATGTCTGTCCATCTGCAAAAATTCAGATGCAATTTCTGCATAGTTTTTAAGCAAAATCTCTTAAACCTGTTAACATAGAAGCACTTTATTTGATTCACGTGTGGTTTTGCAAGCAAAAAGAATTACAGAATTGAGACAGTGATATGTACATTTTACAATAAGAGTATCTTGTGGGGAGGTCAGAAGCTTTAGCACGTGGGTACTCATCTTTTAGCTAATAATGGCCAGGAGATATATTTCCATTTCTAGTTTCCTGTAGGCAGAGTAGGATGCTGTGAACCAAGATCATTATATCCTGTACTACAGAATACAGATGACAGGAATTCAGCCTCATTCATCTGGGAGTTGTTATAAAGTGGCTATTGACAAATGTGGAAACCTTAACCTTAAGAGAAAAAGTGAGGTAAACTGTGCATTGAGATGAAGATAATTTAACAGGTAAAGCGTGCAGGAAAAGCAAATCAGGGAATTAATTCACCACTTCCCATGGGCAGGCAGGTGTTCAACCAGCCCAGAAAAGCAGAGCTCCTTCACATGTAGTGGTGACTTAGAGAGAAAAGAGGACATCACCCCAAAACATCCCCCTCTTCCTCCCTGTTCTTCAGTTTTATATGCTGAGCATCACCCCATATGGAATGGGAGATCCCATGGAATTGGCTGTCCCAGCTGTGTCCCCTCCCAATTCCTTGTGCCTTCTTTGGGATGGAGTGAGAGGTAGGAAAGTCCTTGACTCCATATAAGTCCTGATCAGCAATAATGAAAGCATCCCTGTATTAGCAATACTCTTGGGATCACAAATGCAAAACACAGCAGCTACTATGAAGAAAATTAACTTCATGCCAGTCAAAAACAGCACAGCAGCATAGATGCTTTTTGATTAAGCCCATCACCTTTCAAGATTTCCTTGAATAAAGCATATTAAGATTAGGAAAGCTCTCTAAAGTAACAGAGCCTATCAATCCTGAAGGATTTCTCAGTTTGGGGGAACAGCTGAATACACAGAAAATTCAAGAACACAATAAAACTCAAAATATATGGCGTGCTGAACCATCCATAGAAGAGCTACTCCAATCTGATGTGCCCCATAATAAGTGGATAGCTGCCAAGGATCTGTGAAAAGGCATAGGTCTGATAACTGGGTTTTCCCAATTTAGAAATAGCCAGTGTTGCCTTTCATTTGCTCTAATATCAAGGGGAGCATTTGCAGGATTCAGTCCATGTCTCAAAAATTGTACTTTGATGAACTTATTCGATTCTCTTCTTTTTTTCCCCCCTCTCTTACTACAGTTATTCCAATTCCCTTGTTGAATGCAGTATCATGAGGCTACAACCTGTAATGTGCAGTTTAAGAGTGTTCTGACTCACAGAGTTAAATTCTGTTTTTTGACCACCAGAAGTCAGTGTGCTTCTCTGGCACTTGAAGCTTTCGGGGCTATAGGGCAGAAACTGATGAACAGATAAATAAAATGGGCCAATCTTTCAAAGTGTGAAGGCAAGACAGAGTATACATATTTTTTTAAATATGTTTAGCTAAAGACAGGCTCACAGCATTTTATTTTGACACAGAAATTCCTGGATGTATTTGTTTGGGGTTTGGTTTGTGTTTTTTAGCAACATGTTCAACTGAAGAGAATAATTTTGTATTGTATCCTTCTCAGAAACATCAATATTTCATGCGTAGCTGTCACTGAATATTTGTGCAGCTTGTCTAAAGGGTACAAAATAGTGAACTTATGAAAAATATGAAAGATTTCTAGAAAGATGCTATGGTAAGCAACAATTTTTTTTACTTAGAATCAAAAAAATACATGAAGCAGAATAAAGCAGACTGAATTTTATATTTGTAATTTATTATAACTGTAGTTCAAATGATAATAATAATGTTTTAGAATATAAATGTGTAAAAGGTACACTGTTAGTGAAATATGTAGATATAGAGTGTATCTACCTGCATTATACTCTAACATCATTATATATATATATATATACAGTAAAAAGCATTATCTAACACTGTATTTTAGGGTTTAATTTCAACTAGTAGAGTGGAGGAACAATTTTCAGGTATTCTTCAAAATGATTTGACAAAAATACAGCAGCACAACTTGTCCCACGACTTACAAATAAAGTGTAGAAACAAACTACTTGTAAAACCAAATAAGGTCTATTGATTTCTATAACTAAGGTCCTCATTCCTACAAAAGAAAAAAAAAATCTTTTTTTTTCTCTGTTCTAGATACTATATTAGAAATTGCTACTATAAACACATTTTTTTAGGTGAAACCGTTCATTTTTTCAGATAATTTTCTATACTCTGAATGTTATCTGCAATCTCTTTAGTTGACTTCAGCAGCCACCAGCAGAGCAACCCACATCATGGTGTACCACAGCCTGCCATAGAACTCATCACTATTTAAAACTCTCATTTAGGCTAGTATGGTTGTGGATGGTATCTTTTGAATGCTCTGCATCTAGTCCAACACCAACAATCAGAACTGATTTCTTTAATATTCAGTTATATTTTTTAGCAGAGCTATCTGCTGCCTTCATCTTTGCTTTTGCCATGCAACATGAACAAGGAGAGTATTTGTGATATCTTCTGCCAGACAAGTAGTTTTGAAAATGGATGCTGACTGGATAGCCAATGCAGCTAACAGATGGTCTTGTAACATGTTCTTTCGAATCGTTAAAAAAGAAAAATAGATTCACTTGGGCTTTTTTCTCTCAGCAGACAAGCTCTATGACAAACAATAGAATCCTGCTGGTTCCTTAGTCAATTGTAAAAATACATTGTGTGTCTCTAGAAGACAAGGAGAAAGACAAATTTCCTAGGAAAAAGAGCCTGTAGGTGATATGTGCTCTCTTAGTATAACTCAGTGTTCCTGAGAAAGACTGCTGAAAACCATACACCTATGCTGTTGAAATGCTGCGTTATTGCTTTTTCTTTATCTGTTGTTTTTAAAACTGTGATTATTCCTAATCACACGCAATTAATCATTGTCAGGTGACAGATGGCAAAAGAGTTTGAAAACTGATCTCTTTATATATATTTTTTTGGGGGTATGCTCACATTTTCTATGCTTCATTGCTTTTTCAGCCTTCAAAAATAGAACTAATATAAACCCACAATAGTTTCTTTTTAAAACCTCAATCTCAATTGCTATTCATAGCCTGTGGCATTAAAAGCTAGCTATTGTGTAGCAAACAGGATGGCAATATTTCTGAATCAGCAAAAAAAGGAACATACAAAATTACCTGAAACCCAGTTTTCCCATTCTAGACCCATGATGTGACCACCAAGCAATAGCCTTGCAAGTGTCTGATATATTGTGTTTTGGGAATGTTTTCTTTCCACTTTGCACAAGTGCCAGCAAGACCTTCAGTGACAAATTAGGTTTGTCATCTTTTTTGCTGCTTCATAAAGCCTTTGCTAAATAAGCCTGTTCAGTTATTTAAGTGTGCTCAGACCTGGGGTCATGTTTGCCAAGACTCAATTTCTCAGTTATTTCTCAGTTAATTATTTAACTACGGTTTAAGGAATGCAAAATTTTGGCTTTTATTTGCTTCTATTTTTAATAGAAGAAGTAATACTTTTCAAAATTTTGAAGTATGAAGATGGCATCTAGGATTTAGTAAACAGGACTTTTGATAAAATTCAAACTGATCTTAAGGAGCTGATGAAAATCAGTTGATGAAATAATCTATTTGTCAGTGGATTATTAAAGATGATGTTTACTATGGGGAAAGGGCTCTTAAAAGGCACTATTTTAACAGGTCCACCCAATTTCTTTTCAGACTCAGTGAGTGATCTTCATCCATGTATCAGAATAAATGAAACACTCGGCGCAATGTCAGTATTGATTGGCAGTCTTGGAGTGTGGAGCTATTACGGGCACACAGTGAATTTCCCTTTCAGAAACTGATTGGCATCTTTGCAGACACAAGCAGCTTGATGAGGGTTAATGTGAGAAGGGATGAGGTCCCAGCACCTGTCCTTGGTGGTACAGGTACATATCTATTGATTTCAGAGTGGGGACAGCAATGTCAGAGTGCTGCACGAGTGCTCTGTGCAGCAGATAAGGGACCCACTCTCCAGGGCAGACACTAGTCTCTTCCTCAATTAGCCATTCACCTTCTACAGGCTTCTTACTTGGCTCTGGGAACAAATCCTGATAGTGAAATGCTTAGGAATGTAAATTCAAGAAACAAAATTTCTACTTCAAGCGGCATTAACTTCAGAAGTTATTGGAGATGTGCTTAGAACTTAATACTCAAAGCAGAGATATAAATATGAATAATTTTCTAGGAAAATATGAAGATGTTACAAAAGCAAAAGCTGCATCGCAGTGTCAATTAGGTTTGATTTCTTAAGAAAAGGAAAAATAAGTTGTTTTAGTTAAGTTCATGGTTCTGAAATTAACATAATTGAATTTTTTATGTGTTTGAAGATTGCCTCTTTTTCCAAAAGTATTTTGCGTCTGTTAGGCAGATACAAAAATATAAAATTTAGATGATAAAAAATTCATTTAAAAATTATTATTTTATAATAAATTATTGTTTCTCTCACATTGCAAACTGAGAAAATATAATTCTGTAGAAATCTTTAACTTCTTAGTAAACCAAAAAATTAACTGGGCTTCTTCCACTTTCCCACTTCTCAGTTTTCTTTACAGTAATAACAATTGCATTATACTTATTACTGTAACATATACTGGTATTTGCCATATCTCCATTGTAAAAAAGAAAAAAAAAACAGAGTTTCTATTTCAGAATAGATAAATCCCACTGGAATCATTATGCAGATATGCTGCAAATACTCAGGTTAAGCTTTAACAGGGCCTTTCAAATTTTAGCTGGTTTCTAAACAGTAATTCACCATCCCAGCATTACTGGTCAGTACAGATGGGGGTTTTTTTGCTATTACTACCTGTGTCTTTATCCTGTTTTCTGTATCTCTCTGGCACAGAAAATATCAGTGTCCTTGACATAATAACTGCATTCCTCTACTTCATCATGAATTTCAGTAACTGCTTTGAAGAGCAAAACTGTACTAGTTAGAGACCACAAAATGAATCCTTCAAAGCTACATTAGATTCAGCTCCCTGGTCTTTGTCTGAAGTTTATAATTTCTCCTTCAAGTTAAAGCTATTTCTTCAAGAGTAGGGAGGGAGAAAACCCAAACCAACATCTATGTATGAAGATAATAAAAGCCTCAATTAATAATCAGGGAGAAGATAATCTTGAAGGAGATATCAGTGAAGAATAAATACTGTGCAATAATAAGTACACTAAAAAATAGCATTGTAAAAGTAATTTAAGGAGAAAAGAAAACCACTGCTTGATGATTGATCAAGGAGATTAATTATTTTTGTATTTTCCTAAATATGATCAAAGTAGTTAACATTTATCAAAAACATTTTTCCTTTTAGTGCCAGTTTGGACTGAGTTCACTACCTTATATGTTATACAAAATATATGCCATTAACCTTTGTCACTTGCTAGAAAATCAAAATAATTTTTATTCTTCTCACAGCCTCTGCCCAATAATAGTGCTGCCACAGAAGTTTGCATATTACAGGCTTGGCCCCATTTCAGATGATTGACCCTAAAGAACTTTGCTCTGAGTGTAATTTGCCTAAGAACTTTCTACCACAGGTTTTTTGAAAAGATCAATACTCAAATGACTAATTTTTCCAGAATTTCAGAATATTTTAACCTTTAAAGAAGCAGAGACTCTAATGCTTTTTAAAAAATAAAAATTTGTTAGTGATTCAAATCTTTTATTCTTACAGTAAAGTGGTTTAAATTATTAGGAGCTATATTGAGAAGTTTGACAAAATTGTGAAGAAAAAGAACATATTCAAGAGGCAACTCATTATTTGCTGAATGTTACTAATGGGACCAATAAGACATTTCAGAGCATCTTGTACTATTCCAGATGCATCTCAGTTATCTAAATGTCATGTTAGTGCCAAATTAACACCTTATCCTCATTTTTACATAGCTCAATTTTAACTTGGGCTGTACTACAAGTTGGGAAGAAGAAAGGCATCTAGACTTGCCATAAGTGGCTTTGAAGGAGTTGTTTGAATTTGATTTTGATGCTACCCATGAAATCCAGCCTTGCCTCTTTCACCTCTATCACCCCACACTGTGCACACCATCTCAGTGGAGTAAGGAGTATTAGGTGTTTGGGATGGCTCCTGGCATATCTCAGGGCAATTTGTGATAGTGTAAGAGAGGCAGAGTACTCTGGGAGATCCTACAATTGCTTAATAAAAAAAAAAAAAAAAGTTATGATGGCACAATTTATTTTCTTCAATTATTGTTTCTGTTGGCAGGCTGGGAAATTAATATGAGTTCTTTCTATTCTGTGTTCTATCCACATATTGCAAGTTCTGCCTCTGTCTTTGTGATGCACTGGTAACTTTTGAAATGGGAAGGCATTGCAATCCTGTTTACCACCAGATTTTCTGCCAGTTTTGCAAAATGAGGTTCAAAGTCATATGCTCCGAACTTCTTTAGGTACCCCCATAGCATCTACTTAAATTCAGAGGCAAAAATCTCTTGTGAACCTTTGCTCAGGTTGATTCTGATTTCAGAATATATATTACAATCCATGGGATTTACCCTCCAAGTCAATCCAGTTCTCCTCCATGAAGGCATAGACTTGTTTTCAGAAGTCCAAATGTGCTTTTAAAATACCTTGTTATACTCCAAAGCCACTCCTTAAAAAACCCCACCTTCTGCTTTTAATTTCTGCTGAAATTGAACATATTGACAAAAATAGTGCTAGAGTGCTAGAAAACTGCACTTTTATTTTCTTACAGGAAAAAAAAAACCAAAAAAAACCACATTATAGTCTGCATGGAAAGAAATATTATAATAGTTGTATGATCAAGGTTTTTTTCGTTGCTTAACATCTCTCCACATTTAATTCTTTCTTATTAAGAAGGTGAGAGACTTCAGTGATTTTTAGCTCACTGTTTTGTTGTCCATATCAAACAACATGCCTGTATGAATGTTAAATAACTTATCAAACCTGTGCTCCTGACAAATGACTGAATGTATATTCAGTTTACACCTCACAATTTTTTGGATCAACTAAGGCAGAAGTCCCACAGATGACAGCTTCATTCACTTTCTAACCCTAATTTATCCCTTGGGCACTGTCCATCCTACACAAAATGCAATTAAGTAATTAAAAACTGTATCAAAATGCATACAGGCAGGGGGGGTACAGGGAATTAAAAATGCAGAGTCAGTGTTAATTCTTGCATTTCATCATTTTTCAGTACTTGATTTTGCAGATTAATGATGTTTTAAGATAATTTTTAACTTTCTATGTTTGTTTAAAAGTAGATTGAAAGTAACTCAGGCTGGCTGTTGGGGAGGACAGCACAGTAGCTCATGCAGTGATATTTAGAGTGGTAAAGTCAACAACTCGGACCATTTCCATTCAGCTAACGAGAATTATAAGCAGTGGAATTTGCAAATTGTCACCTTTCATGAAAATCAATCACAAAAGGAAGATATGGCAGGTATTTTCCTAAGGGTTTCTGTATATTATTTGTTGATAGGAAATTGCATTCTCTAATAACTGAAGTATATATTCCAAATTTTCTGCATATTCAGTCATTTCTTCCTTTTGTTCCAGCTCAGGGTAGTCTAAGCTCTGTGAATCTTCTCAAGTCCTGAATTCCTGTTTTGCTTCCTAACATATAAGACTATTCATTTTATTAGAATTAATTGTAAGGCTATTAATTTTAATATGACTTTCCTCTGCCCTCTAATATTTTAATCTGACCATGACAATGCATGCCAGGTGTGCTGTCTGGCTCTGACTTCAAAAAGCTCTGACAAGGATAAGATCAGGCTCAAAATGAATGGCATATGTGACATAATATTAATATACAGACAAAAGCAGGAAGATGATTCCTGCTTTATTTACAGAAGTGTCATAGTGAAGTGGAATTTTATGAACATCTATCATTATGGAATCTGTAATAAACATTATTGGAGACTCTGGTTGAATGGCTAAGATTTCAGAGGAGTTTATAACCCAAGAAAATCTACATGCACTGTTGTGGCACTGTTGGGAGCATCAGCACAGGACATGTCAGAGAGATTTGGGCATAAAGTGGAATATTTTTTATCCTTTTCCCCCCTACTTTTTCATTCTACCTTTGAAGCACACTGTCTGACCTGACTGTCCAGTAAAATTATAGTGTAAATGAAAGCCCTGGTAATTTTTCATGGATTCCTGGAGGCTTTCAGCTAGAACTGAATGTGCTCATTGCAAGGTGCAAGTGCTGTGTAGTCCATCAGTACAGTGACATTGGCAGCTGGTTTTATTTTAAGTCCTATTTTAAACAAATTGTTGCACTTAATTTAGAACCTATTGAATCAACGTTTGTAATCAATATCAGAATTTTCTCTGAAAATAGTCTGTAACTTGCTCAGGAGTATAATACATGACTGCATGAATAGGCAATAGCCTGAAACTCCTAAAGGAAGAGACATGGCTTGACAGGATAACATTAAAAGAAAATTGAATCTAATTGCAATAATTATGATGTCAACAAAATATTTTTAGATCTAGCCTTTCACTGAAATAGTTCAAAATGGAGGGAGAAAAGACAACATTTTTTGTTAAAATAATTATTGTTTTCCTGACCTATGTCTTGCTTTGTAGATTTTGAAGTATGTAATAGCCCTCAGGGGGGACAGTGCTATTCTTGAAAAGTGTGAGTGTGAAGCCTGTAGAGATCTTGAAAAGAGTGAAAGGCAGATGCCTCTTTTTACATTTGACTGTAATGCTGTTTAAAAGAAAATGCAATGTTTAAACGATCCCTGGTTGTCTTTTTGACATATTCTGATTGTAGTCAGCTCTGCAGGGAGATTTAGCTGTCTCTCCTGTCACATGGAAGACTGGAAACTATAAGGAAGTTAACAGAAGCCAGAGATGAAATTTGCTTCTACAATTACACAATAAGTTGTGTTCAAAAGAAAATATTGCGCCCCGTTTTCACTTTTAAAATAAAATTTCCATTCTGCTCCCATCATTCCAGGTCGTTCTGGCAACCTCCCAGCTGGAGGCTGCTATCAGTGAGAGCAGGTGAAAAACACTGAGCCCAGAAATGGCCAGAAGCTTGGGACCCTAAGTTCGTGAAAGTAAATGTAATTGAATAAGGATATTTAAAATGCAATGAGCCCTAGAGGCTAAACTTGGGGTTAAACTATAGGTTTCAGTAAGTGCATGTGAGGAAGTTTTCATTATAGTGAGAATTATTCTGTACTGTTTCTTGCCCTAGTGAAGATCCAGGACATTTGCCTCTTTGCACAGGAGTATGAAGACAGCACAAAATTTTTATTTCTGCAGGCTGTAGTGGTGATGCTGCTTTTCCCAGATGTTGTAATAACAAAAGTATCATCTGCATTTCCTTTTTGTATGTTGCATATTAGCTGTGCGTTAATTGGCTGAGGAATTTTCATTTCTGCTGTTCAGCTGTGAACAAAAGTGGATGAAAGATGATATTTGGTGTTTTTATACATCTGTTTTAAGACTAAAGATGAATGAATGCAAACCCATCTCAGAAAGTCCCTAAGCTGCTCACCACTGTGGTCTGTATAGTTCCACATGGGAAAGTATCACTAAAACCTCACTCTATTCTTGTGCTCTTACTCCAAGCAGCTCCTGCTAGTTGGGTGTGTACATACTAATTTATATTTGCTTCTCAAGGTCACAGTAGAGATGTACATAGAATAAAATGTACTTACTCATATACCTAAAATAATGGAAATCCAATTATATAGTTTTTTCTATCTTTCATCTTTTAAAGGAATGTTTCTTTCCAATTTTCTACATCATTATTTATTAATGACAATACTGAGTTAATATTCCTAACAGTATTGTAAATGGGTATTTTTTTATCAAATATGCTAAAGTCACCAATGTAGTTTAGAAGTTTATGTGTTTTAGCTCAAGTTTTATACAAAATTTCTTTCCTTCAGAAAGGCCATGATGACAGCATTGTCTGCAAGAGCAGAAAGAAAACACTTTACTAGTGAGGAAAGGAATGAGTTGAAAGAACAGCTAAGGACAAGATGGAAGAAAGACCATTTGTAGACTCACAAAGAAATTTGGGCTGTGTGTCTCACCATTCAGAAGAATTGCACCAGTCACCAAGTACATCCCTGTTACCTAATAATTAATGATTGATTAATCTCATCTAGCCTACCATCTTCAACATTTGACTCAACATTTTGTGGTTTTTTTACAGCAGAAATTTAAGGCACGGGAAAAAAATCACTTTCAAAGTAATTTCTGTTAGCCAAGATTGTCAGCTGATAATTTTTTTAATGCAAAGAGGTCGAGCTGACTGTAAGGTGGGATTTTTCTGCATTAATTATGAGGCAGGTTAAATAGTGTCTGTTTTAGAACGGGTACAGTCTTCAGCTTGTTGGAAAGCAGAGAGGTTCCAATTTTGCCAGTAAATGAAAGGAACTTGTGTTTGCCAATTAAATCAAGCAGCTGTTTCACAGACAATATTGCTAATAGCTACCAACTAAACTCCAAGCTGTTACTCTGGATTGTTTAATGAACTGCTTTTAATACATAGTAAATGCTAACCTATGTATCTCAATTTATTGAGCAAGAAGGGAGGGATATTTAAAGACATCTCTCTCCAAAATTCTGTGTCATTGTAGGAACTTTCTGTGCTAATGAAGCACAGGAATTTGAGACTCTTTCTTACACTATTTATAAGAATCCTGGAGAGAATAGAGCTACCTAAATTGTTTTTGACAGTGCATGACAAAATTGCCATGTTCTGATGCTGTACAGTGACTGTAATTTTTTTCTCTAAAGGAGATATTTTAGGCATGCCATGCAAAGCTGCTGCTTGTATTCTTCACTGCAAACTGCACAATACTGATGGCAAAATCAAAATACATCTCACATTGGGCACACCTATGTATGCAGCAGTCTTGTGTGACAAATGAATAAAGAAATTGAAAACAATGCATGGATTTCGGGAAAAAAGATTCAAAACTCAGGAATTCTATATTGAATATATGTGGTTTTTTTGCATGCAAGGCATAGCCTCTGGTATTTGTTTTCAACAGAAGACCTTCTCTACATCTCTCAGCTCTTCTCTGAGCATAAGCAAAAGTAAACAAGGCATCAAAGCCATCTAACACTAAAAATAACTGGTTCAGAGAGAAACTGTGAGTTGGTAAAACTGCACACCAGGAGAGCATCCTTAGTCCATTCCTTGTTAATGTCATGTTGAAAAAGTCTAAATGTCTTGATTGACCCTACCTGCTTTCTACAAACTCTATCATATCAACCTAAGCTGCAATTAGTCTTGCTTGCTATACTCCTACAGCAAAATTTTGCTTTAACCATACAGAATCTAGAAGCAAATGGCATTTTTTCCTTTCCAAATTTAAAGTCACAAAAAATTAAACAACAGCGAGAAAAATTAAAAGCTTTCTTTTTCTTTTTTTTTTTTTTTTTGCTTGTTATCTACATCTTGGACATCCATTAAATGCAGCAGAAGATGAAAAATATGAGTATTTCTTAGAATCTGCTTCATTTTCTGTCCTTATTTCCAGCTTACATCTGTCACTAAAAGGAGAGAAGACAAACAGAAGAAAAAGACACAAGAAAGGAACAGTTAAGGAAATTTTCAAAGACCTGCTACAATCAGCAGTCTCTGTGTTTTTTCTGTTACTATTTTATAAGTAAAACAGTCCAGAAAAATTACATTTATAAGCTGGGGGGTGGTGGTAGTGGGGAAACAAACCAAACATACGAAAACCAGAGATGCAAACTTCTGACTTTACAGATGGCTGTTTTTCTCAATTATATGGATAACAGTTTAGTAATACCTAATTGGTCATGCTTGACAAGTAATAGCAGTTTTTCCAAGACAAACAAATGTTCACATTTTTCATACTTAATCAGGGAGTTTATGTGCAAAAATGACCAAATGTATCATCTATTCTAAGCCTCCTATGTTATTTTGTAATAAACCACCATCTGTACTTTGATTTTACAGAATCTGTGTGTGATGACCGCAGAATTTAATTATATTGCAGATGGGTTTGGGGAAGAAACTAGATTTAAAAAAAAATTATATTTTTTTCATTTAAATAAACTACAAAACTCACTTCATTAATTTAGGAATGAACCTTAAGCACGTTTTTTATCTGACAGGTAGAGCTCTGAACACTCAATAACTGCCCTAATCTTTCCTGTGTCTTCCAAACTCAGGGACATGTCTTGATAAGTGCATTCAGCTTGTGAAAGTGTGTATTTCTTTCTGTGTGGTATATTTACATATTAGTTGCCTATTTTCTGAGTTTACTTTTAGTGAACAAGTCTGTCCATTATGGTTAAGATACTAGTCTATTCATAGTCTGAGAGCTTTCCAATTTATATATTTTATTTTCTAATTACTTGCCACAACTTGGCAGATTTTGTTCTAGTGAGTAAATATGCCTGAAATAACAATTCTTTACTAACATTTTTTGGTGTGCAGTTCCTTCACATGAATAGTATTTCTGGATTTTGTGTGTGACTAATAAAAATAAGGTTGTTTTTTAAAAATAAATAGCTAAATAATATAAAAGATTTAATGATTCATTCGATAATTAAAAAAAATACAAGCAAATAAATAATTTTAATATTCTTACATAATTTGAAAGTTTTTGGCATTATACTACCAGATGGGATTGTGCCAGGAGGCAGCAGAGGGGTTTGTGACACAGTGATGTTCTGTCTCCCCCAAGGTCAAATGTGATCCTTCTCCCTTTCTCCTCAGAAGGGCTTCAGCCACTTCGCCAAGTCTGGGAATGCACCATGAAATACTCTGATTCTACCCATATGCAAGTTAAGAACATTTAGATAGGAAGGTTGTGAGGGATACTTAGTGCAATTCAATATCAGAACTTTACCTTATATGCCACTAACTTCTCCATTTAGAAAAGGTCTTGGCTATCTCAAAGAAAATAATCTGAAAGACGACCTCTTCTCTTGCCCCATCTTCTGGTTATGCCTACTTCAATTGCATGAAAAATGGATTATCAGTGAAACTTGGAGGACATGTAGCTCTGAGCTATTCTGAAAAAACATGAAGTGACCTGAGAGATATTTGCACTCTCTCTCTACCCATTTTTTCTAGCTGTGGTGGGTTGACCCTGGCTGGATTTCAGGCACCCATCAAAGCCAATCTCCTACTCCCTCTGCAACCCCAACCAAAGCCTGGACATGCAAACCCAATACACAAATCTTTTTTCCTGACCTCTGTGTCCTTTAGGAGTTGTCCTAAGTTGTGCTCTTTAGGTTGCTTTGAACATGCTGCACTCCAGAGAATTTTACCATCTACTCTTCCTGCTTTCAGGTATTAGCTGGGATAGATGTCAACAAGATTCCATGTCATTAAAAGTTTTGGTGAGCTGGGAGTCCCAAGTGGGCATAGTCTTGGCCTGAATGGTCTTGAGAATGTAATTTTTCTCCTCTGAGAGAATTTAAGCTGATTCAGATAGTGCGAAAAAGCAAAATCACGGTGAAAAATATTTAACTATATTACGCAATTTGGGGCAACTTCCTGTCCAGCTGAGTTCAGACAAGCAGTACAGGTTGCTGCAAGAGCATCTGCTTGTGAATCTCATCTCTTACAGATTTGCTGTTTTAGTAATTGTGGATGTGAAGAAAAGATGAACAGTGTTATTGGAAGTATTCACAAAATACTTAAGATGACAGATGGAGATTTTTCATTTGGTAACGGCTGAAGATTTTATTTTCTTAAACTTTCCCCTCCCTTCTTCCTTTTGTTGGTTACTTGTTTGCTGTTAGAATTGGGTTGGGCTAGATGGCTACACAATATATTTCCACACTTTTCCTCCCAATTTCAGCTTGGATCAGGGAGTATAAATATGTGCAAAATGGAAATAGGCTGACAAAAATATCTTTTCATTTGCTTGTTTTCTTTCAAGTTTTTAGGGTTGGGATTTGTTTCAAGTTATGGGCTAGGATTTGTGTTTATTTTTATTGCATGAAAATTTTATTGCATTTTTCTTGTAGATGTATGAATAAAAATAAAGTGTGGAATGGGATATTATAAGAAAATATGCAACAATATAAACAGCAAATACTTTATTCCTTATACTGGGTAAAAACCTTGTAGAATTTTAATAAATATGTGCACTGAACTTTCATAATGTGAACTTCAGTATTTTCCAAATAAAAAATAAACCAAAAAGTAGCACATAAATAGTACCATAACAGGAAAATAAAAGTAAAGCAGAAGGGAAAAAATCTGATACAAGTTATATGCCATATGCATATCATAGGCTGGTTCATATGTTGTCTGAAACTCATTAAGATAATTAATCTTTTCTTCACGCTTAAGTTGGATTTCAAATTTACAGCTGTCATTTTCAACTGTTCATTGTACTCCATTAATAACTTGAAAGAGGTTTAAACAATTTAATCGTATCATTTTAAATCTTTGTGCATAGGCACACTGTTCCCAAGTGGATTAAAACCATTGAACATCATTTAGATAGTTATCAAAACTTGAAACACAGAGGAAAATGCCAGAGGAGAAAGCAAAACACTGTTGTGCTAACATACACTAGAAAAGCTTGAACATGATCAACTTGATAAAGATTGAACAGATAGCTTGAATTGCTGGATAGCAGGAGATTTAATAAGTAAAGGAAATGAGGGTGATTAATCTGTGTCATGGCTGGAAGAGGTGAATTCTGTTCAGCACATTTGTTAGTACTTTTTAGGTGATTTTGTGTTTACACAAATGTCCATGGTAACTTCTGCAAACCACTTGAGATTTGTGGTACTCTTCCATCAGATTTTGATCAAAAAATTATCACCATAAAATAATTATAAACCTATCTTAAGTGCATTTTCCACAGTGATTTTGTCAGGAAATCTTCCTCCAAGAATGTGTTTCCAGTTAGATCCTTCAACAGTCCATTCTTAGCCCCATTATATGCACCTTCCACACTGATTTAAAAAAAAATAAATAAAATTAATTACAGATAATGCTTATTCATCACACTAAAATTGATAGGACAATGAATAAAAATAAGCATACACCAGTTGAACTATACTCTGGTAATATAGATATAATTAAACAATATGATCAAAACCAAAGGGTCTTAAAAAATTATAAGTAGCCATTTTTGTGTAAAGGGACAGTTATAAAAATAAGTGAGTTAGGATATGATGTATTTGTGTATATATGTGTATGTGAGTAATCATATATATATATTTAATGAAATGTAGCTATCTCTGACAATCTCTGACAATCTTTGGAAGAACAGACAGGGGCTTGTCAGGTGGAAAACAACAGAAAAAGGTATTTTATTGTATGTGACAGATAAGAATATTACTAAAGGCTTCATGAAGGTCCAACATCCGCAATCTTGAAATGAGATTCCAAAATTAAAAAGTGTATTTTAGGAAAAACCTTTAAAGCCTGGAGAGAAAAAGAAAAAAACATTGGTGTCTGTGTTTAAATCTGTTTATTATTGCAAAGAGTTATATTTACCCTTGATCAGCAAACAAAAATGTTGATATCCTTATGGGTGGAAACCTCTTGAAGAAGTTTTTGAAAGTCAGAGGTTGGAGAACATAGTAATGAAAGACTTAACAAGGTCTATGGATGATCCAGATTTTGGGAGATTTGGGACGTTAGCTAACTCAAAACAAGAACGCAACTATTGTTTATCCACAGTGAGAAAGACCAGTCCAGAATAAACCAGAAATTTGTTGGAACATTTTGAACCCTTCAAGACCTAGCTTATTTCAAAAATATAGTCTCAAGGTCAAGTAGAATTTGTCAGATATACGGAAAATGTGTGATGCACCTGAGTGGTGTTAGGATTTTCAGGTCCTGATTGATGTCTATTCGGAGATGATAAAATAAAAACACCAAAAAACCCCATTGTGCAATTTTGTGAAAACATTATATAAGAAAGTAGAAATATATTCAGAAGGTAAATAAGATATAAGAGGCTTCTGTTTTTCTCATGAACTTTAAAAAACAACGAAAGAAGCACAAAGGGAAAGTACAACTGCAGTTCAGAATCAAAATTGTACTGAGCACAAAAAGCCTCACAAATCCATAAGTCTGGAAAGGAAGTAAGAATGAAACACTCTATGTTAGTAATAAATTATATTCTGCAATGAGAAAGTGTTTATGAACTTGTAATGCATATTTGTTTCCTTGAAGACCCTATACAAAAGGTCTTTGGTACTTACGTATCCTGATATTTTGATTTGACAGAAATAAACAAGAACTAAAGTTTTTTAAATGAAAAATTTCTTGGGACAAGTAATATAAAAAATCCATTCACAGACTTTTACATCCTTTCCATCACTGCTTGTCCTTGGCAATCTTAAAGAATAAAGGCTGAGATCCTGTCTGGAGCCCCTCAGAAGTGAAGTTTAAAGTCCCACAACACAGAGAGGGGATGCAAGCCAAGGCTGCCAATTGTACAGCAGCAGACCAGAGCCCCCATACCTGTCTCTGAGACACTCGTGAAGTGATTTGAACTGACAAGAAATCAAGCAGGGTTAAGTCTCCCTGACTCCATCAATAGCATTCAACTAATCGACACAATCTTCCTTAAAATTAAAAAAAAAAAATTAAAAAAAAATATATATATTCTACAAAAGATATTGTACTTGCATGAACTGTACTGGATAAAGTCTACATAAAATGCAGGTGAGATTTTTCTCACGGAGCTTTGTCACTCGGTTGTTGAGTGTTCGAGTGCCACTTACTCCATTGTATTTAGGCAGTCTTTCACAATTTTTCATCATTTCATGGAAGAACAGGGCAGCAGTCACTGCCCTTGCTTTGATCTATTCCCACTGGCCTCACTGTTGCTCCTATTGTTCATGTTTCTATTTCCTTTATGTTTTATTTTGAAATATTTTAATTTATCTGCAGAATCAGGAGCTTCACAGATGTCAATGACTCCCAAACCAGCCTAGTGGTCGGAGTGAAGACCTACAAGAAGATCTCTGTGACCCAAACTTCCTCCAGCTCCATGACAAAGCTGACAGCCCCTGTCTCCAGCAGCTGAGGGTTCCCAGCAGTGCTTCATGGTGCTTTCTGAACAAGGAACTTCATGCAGGATCCCAACACTAAAATTTTCTCAGGGGGTCATCCCTTGTACTCTCACACCAGAGGATATAAAATTCAGTGAGTACTGATTATGTGGGTGCACCATGGATCTCATCACAGTAGCTGCTGCTTCTCATACTTGTCTGTGAAAAAAAGTTAATGATATGAAACCTTACAGGTTAGCTCTGTTTGTAGGATTTCCGTATCATATTTCTGATTTTCCCTACTCTGACATAAATCATTCTAGATTAATGTATTTACATTTATTATATACCTTATATATCAACTTTTCCTGTTGACAGTGTTAATTTTATTTTTTTCGTGCTGAGAGATTCTCCTGTGCTTATTAAACCTAGCACACAGTCTACTGTGAGATCATGCCTGAAAGTGTCTCCCATTTTTTGAATGTGCAATCATACAAGCTGAGAGATGCCATTATTTCTGGCAAAATTCTTCTTTCTTAAGAGAATAAATAATAAAAGATTAGACAGGTCTATCACAGGTCTAAAGTTTTAGCTATTATGAGCCTCTAGATTTTTACAAGTCAACAGACGGCTACCAATATTTTGTTCTTTTAAAAAGAAACTGAATATAATTTCTTTGTGCAGGATTCCCATTTACTATGGTCAGGTCTTTTTTCTATGAGCATTGTGGTCTTGGAAAAACCTAGCAGGTGATACTATAAAAGCTGCTCAGAGTTGATTTTAACACATTTTTTTAATCCTGTTTTTGTTTTTTTTTTTTGTTTGTTTTTTTTTGTTGTTGTTGTTCTTTGTTTTTAAGCCAATATTTTAAAGACAACTTGTCTTGCACCAAAAGTTTTCCGTCTGTAGACTTTCAAATCTTGTTAAAAAATAAGTTCTGAATTCTCCAAATCAGAAAATATATGCTGTCCTATATATTTTTTACTTAATATAAAGAAAAATGAATGAACCAGGCATAGGCTGAACTAGGCATTGTTTTGATGATATTTTCATACATCATTTTGTACTTTCATCTATCACTTTGTACTTGCCAATATTATTTGCACCTTCGAACATATTTTGTACATTTTGGCAGGTAAAGGTTCAGGGTCATTCTGAAATTCTGCTTTTCTGTTCTGCATAGCACGAAATTTATGTAGTGTATAGTTTCCTCTTACTAATTACACTCATTTATTTTCAACATTTCTGCCTTGTAAAGCCTGGTAAAAATTTATTTGTAAGAGAGAAACCAAGTGTTAGAAATTTATTTTGATGTAGTATATCTGCATAAGATGGGAGCTGAATATGTGACTGGATTTTAAATCTCTGAATGCCTGCTTAATAAGGTAATTTGGACAAGGTTTGTTTCTTGCTAATGGCTTGGGGCAGCCTAGCACAATGTGTCCTGGTCTTTGGCTTGGTTATGAAGGTGCTGCTGCAATACAAATATGTGATAATAAAATATACTTATCCTGCTGAACTTAACCTGGAACATCCCATTTCTTCAGCAACCAGGCCAAGCTCCTCTGTACTAAATCAGTTCTTCCTCTCATTTGAGCCTTCTTAAAATTCCCCATGCAGGTTGCCAGCTAAGTCATTACAAGGGCATATCCCAGAGTTTTAGTCATTTGAAGCAAAGCAAGGAAATAAGTGGAAGATTGATACTTGAATTGATGTATTTTTATTTACTGATCTTCTGTTTAGTGCACTTAATTTATGTCAGATAAATCACTTGAATTCTTTTCAAAGATCAAGTGAGTAAAATGTCATAGCATTAAGCATAAGTATCCATTTTTTTTCCTAAAGGTCTTGCTGTCCCTAGGTACATGCATGTAGAAGGTTCTTGGGGAAGAGCACACATATTACAGAGTCTTTTTCTTTGATTTTTGTAATATTCCAATCTTGTTTTTATCTGGATTCAATTTACACAAGTGAAGATCAGCTCTTTTATTTAAAATAAAGATTGCTGAGATTAGCAGTTGAAAAAGAAGCATTTGTATCTATGCAGTTGAAAATGCAGGTTTTTTCCAATCATCAAGGTTAAATCACCAGGTGGTGCTATTACATAGATAGTATTGCAAAACTTTCTTCTGAAATTTGGTGGTTTTTTTTTTTTTTGCAGGAAATGTTGAATAACACCTTTGCCTTAGAGTTGAGAGAGGCTATAAGGGCACATTGACCTGTGACTTTTATTTTGGGAGTAGAAGGACTTTATGCAAGGTGGGAATGGATGGCTAAGGTTATTTTCCTCTAAAACAGTACAGTTTGCATTCTGGCTGTGGTGGACTTCATTCCTGGTCTGAAATAATACATAACTTATAGGACATGCAACATATTTTTGGCCCCTTGAGCCAGAAAAAAAAACAAAATAAAACTTGAAAATACATCAAAAATTATGTTTGAAAGAGAAAAAAGACATCCGGAAGGATACCTATCCTATTGTTTGCATGGAGAATATTATCATGACTTTGAGAGGATGTTATCTCTTTAAAAAAAAAATCTTCATGGTTAGTTTCCATCTTCATTGGATTAGAGACAATAAACATTAGAGTAACTATTAATTGAGGTGACATTGACTTAGATTTTTATCAGCAGAACCAGTGGAAATCCTATAAATGTAAGTTGAAAAAAATAAAAAGGGAGAAAGGTAAATAGTCATTACCTACCAGTACGTGTGGTGGCATAATAGTGATAAAGAAAAATACCTAAATGGGAAGGTAGCCATCTGGAGTTTAAGAGAATAATGATTCAATCTGCTTCCAAAGATTCAGCAACTTTAACATAAAAAGTCTTGTTAGAGACTAAGATGAGACTCTTTTATCACCCTATACATGGAACGTGGGTGGTGTTGCTTATCTCACCTCATTAGCATTTTAAGTAATAGGAAAGACAATTGTACAAAGAGAATCTAATGAGGGGAGGAGGGGAAAAGCTTTCCTGGTAGCTACTGATATTTATTTATGTAGTTCACATAGGCATGTGCATCTATTTTTTTTTCCAGGATAGGCTTAACTTTGGAAATTACTCCTGACAATGGTTTTCTTCCTTTGATGGCTTAGTTCACTCATGATATCTCTACAAATTAAATGCAATCACTTTTAAGAATATCCAAAATTAGTGGTGTAGCTGCATGATGATCAATATGAATAATGTCCCCATTTTCTGCAAGTTTTAAGCATTTTTTAAAATGATGATGACTTTGGCAGGACTGAGAAGAATATCTTACTTATACAAAGTCCTTTATTAACGAAACAATATCTGAAATATCATTCAGTTAATCTTTAGAAACAGACATTTATGCTTGAAATATAATTTCAAAATGTCTCGAAATTATTCTAGGTATGTAACAATTGTCTACATTGGAAAGAATAGGAACATATATATATTCTACTTTCCAGAATGATGTTTTTGTGCTTTTTTACTAACAAGTTATGATAAAGCTCCATGGTTGATACAATTTAGGACACAGATATATTGGATGGATTTGGATACTGGTCCAAGTAAAAGCTGTTCCTGAGAGAAATCACTTTTCTATTTTTTTCTGCCCTAATAAACAATTTCTCATATGAATAATAGTAAATAGAATTCACAATTGCCATCTTTAACAGTTTAATATTGTCTTTCATGTATATAGTGTTGAAGAAAATAATTCATGGATTGTATTTCTGTGTTATGCTAGATAACTCACTAAAATGTACTCTTAATAGTTCACATCATTTTCATTAACCTCTTGATACTCTATTCATCTCCATTAGAGTAATATCATATTATAAAACCAGTAGAAAAACACAGACTATTTTAGAGGCAGAAATCAGTAAGAAGCCATGTAAGAAAAAACAGATTTCAATGAGATCAAATCTTCAGCTTTTTTCTTTTTTCTCTTCTTTCTTCTGCCTGAGCATTTCTTGCTATTAATTGCATTTCTATACTGCCTTCCATTCTCCTCTACTCCATTAATAAGAGGAACTTGAGAACAGGCTCATGGGTGCAATGCTAAAACCTTTATAGAAGGTATGAGAAGAAGCACAATAATGTTGTTGAGTAACATTTATCTAACACTAAAATTTACTGTGCTGTTATTCTGCTGACATCATTAGACCTTTCCTATTTCCATCCCTGCATTTACATCATGAATCTGAATCGGGTCTTTAGATCCTAAATAATGTTTCTGTTTTAATGGTTAAGTCATTAGTTTTTTTATAAAACTAATGCATCACTAGTTTTCAAAATGCCATCTTTACTTTGAACTTTATACCTGAGATATATGGTGAACCTTGATGATATGGGACACCAAAACCATATTCTACAAGGATTTTAAAAAGGAGGAGTTTGAAAAGGAGTGCTTGCTGAATAGAACTGTTTTATTTATACATGTGCTGTTTGAACACAGAAAATGTGTATTATTTTTACACATTTATTAGTTTATTTCATTATTTCAATCTCTAGATAAATACAAACTTCAAGGTGCCACAAATATATTTTTCAGCCTAAGAACGTCTGGGAGACTTGTTCTGCTGAGAGGCATTCCAAATCGTTGGGGTTTGAAGAAACAAGGTTAAATATTAGAATAGTCTTTTATGGAACAACTTGTGGGACACTTGAAATTTCTTGCTACCCTAAGAGAACAAAAGAGTACTTGAGCTGGTTTTTGTGCTTGAGGCCCATCTAGAAAATATCCCTTCTAGAGGCACCTGGAAGAAAGGAGGTGTCCCCTGAAAGAGGGATTTGGAAGATCTGCTTTTTTCACTCTTGATATACAAGATTTCCTCCTGAAGTGAATGGAAATTTTAACTTTGTACAGAATGAAAAAGCTATATCAAGGTTAAAAGAAGATCCAACTGTAAACCATGAAAATTTGGGAAGCAATGAGGGCAATAAGGCTATTGCCCACAGGCTAATGCCATGGAAATTAAAATGTATTTATGTGTAACCCCTACAGGAAGCAACAGAAGTTTACATGTGGTTTATTTTCTCTAGTATATTAATTCTCTTCTCATTGAGAAAGAATTCCTGCTTTTTACTGAATCCTTTAACAGATTGTGCTTTGTTCTTGGAAAATTCCCTCTCAGTATTTTAAAAATTATTTTTAGAACAAATTCTCCTCCACCTCACTCACCAATTTGCAATGCAAATTTTTCCAAAGTCAGTTTATCATTTTTAGGAATCTTATCTTGAAAAGGATATCCAAATATAAATAGCTAAATAAGATGAATACCACCCATAATTATTTTCTACCTCTAAAGAATTTACTTTCCCTAATTACAGCTTCAGCTACTATTAACAGACATTTTCAGGAAATCAGAAATGGGCTAGTAGGACATGTAGAGTGTCTAGGTGAAGCATGAAGATAATAAATTCAGATTAATACTGTTAATAAAATCCCTAAATATACCTAGATGTTTATTTTTCCAGTTAGATGACATACACAGAAAGTAAGTGGTTTTCCACATAGTACCCAGAGTAGATTTAATACAGATTTCCTGGACTATGATGGCTCTCCTATAATTTCCATTATTTCCTCAAATTTGTGATATTCCAAATCAATCTCCCAGTTCCTGAGCCTTCTCCTTGCAACTGAATCTTGCTTTTGGAATGAGCTCAGTGTTTTGGCAGCCCACTCTTTTGTAAGAGGAAGAGGGGGGAGCTGGAAAATATTTTGAATCATGTTTACTTAACATATAAGTGGGAATTAGAGTGCATATGCACAACTGCATTGAGCAATACATTTTAACATAACCTAACACCTTAATGTCATTTAAATCTGAAAACGTTCTAATACAATCTTAGCTTCTAAGTCCTCTGAATTACATCTCTGCAGCTGTAATTTTATGGGTGTTTTTAATCTTTTTAATAGCTTTAAAATGAACACTTCACTGATTATAAACTACAACACATTTATGCAAGTCTTTGGATTAAATAAGGTGATGTGAGGTTTTTTTTGTAGTAGGAACAAGACATTTTCTGAAAGAATAAAATAAAATTTTAACTTTATAATCTCAGGTTATAAAATAAGGTAGGATTTCCTTTTCTAGCAAAGAGGGACACACCAGCTCTGTGTATATTTATTTGTACTGCTGATTGTTTATCCAGGTTAGACTTTTCCAAGAATACCGGGAGATGGGACTATCAGCTATGAAGTTAATCTCTGTTGAGATAATAGCATCACTTAATGAGTCATATCAATACAGTTGGAAGCATATTCAATAACTGCTTTATGTCACTAGAAAAATAAAAAGTACTACTTGCTTATTGAATCACAGTTTTATTCAGTATTAATTTCAGTTATGTGGGAAAAAAAAGATTTTTAAAAAAACAGAAAAGAAAGGAAAATATCCCCATAGATTTAGCCTGTACTACTAAATAATAGGTATTAGACAACAGATAGAATCTAAAAAAGTTAATTGATAATGACTCACATTTATGAACAGAAAAAGCATAACTAATTTCATAAGCAGTAGAATCATATTACTAAGATATAAAGCTGTATACCATAACATTTCTGAGCTAGAGAAAAAACCTAAATAATAAATATTAAACCAAAAGAAAATCATATAAAAGGAGCTCTTTAGAGTAGTTATGATAACAAAACAGATGGCAGACAACAATATGCATGTTAGCAAACACCAATCAATTTATGTTCTTGATTCTACTTTCAAGGACATCACATCAAGAGCATCTCACAGAATAAACAACAGTCTCCTGAGAGTAGTCTTTTCCCTGGAGGGAATTGGTATCTAAACCAGCAGAAGTATTTGTGAAAAACAAAAGAATTTACCGTGCAAACCAAAATTGGGCGAGGAGAAAAACTCAGAGTAATGGCATTACACAACTAGTCAAATACCATAGTCCTAAACCTAGGAGTTTTATGGGCTGTTTCATCAGGCTTATCTGAAGAATCCCGTCTGAAATATCTGTAGAAAATTGTTTAGGGGTCAGATACTCTATTAAATGTATGCATAACATATTAAATAAAATAACTGTACTACAATTTTTAATTGAAATGCCATATTAGAATATATATTTAGTTGTTATTCTGTCTTTCAAGAATGTTTGAAATATGAAGATCTGCTCTAATATGTGAAGGCCTTCAGAGAAATAAAACCTTTTTCCCTTTTTCATCAAGTAGGAGTGGTCTGTGTACTGAAGCACACAAGCTGTTTTCATGTTCTCTTAAGTAAATCATAATATGATGGGTGAAACAGCAGGTCTTCAATTCATAATTGCCATAGTGAAAATAATTTGTCAGCTGAGCACAGCTCCTATCATGAAGCTCAAACTACTTACTTGCATTTGTTAATGCAATGAAAGAAAGATCTAGGGAAATATATAGACTTCTCTGCTACATTCAGGTTTGCCTGGATATAATCTCACTTCTGACCATTTCCTTTGGCTTTTATCTGTGTGGATAAATTTGTAAGTCACATTTTTCAGAATTACTTAGTAACTTTAAAAACAAGTTTCCACTGTCTTCTACAACTTGAAAGAGGAAATAAGTTTTATCTCCTTCAGACCCATTTTACCTCTGACTTTTGGCAAAAACAATTTTTTGGGGGTATCATTTGACTGTAGAAATGAATGATTAATTTATTAGGATGTATTATGGACTTAGTTTTCTGAAGAGACCTCATGACACTCTTCACTGTTTTTAGGGGCTACAAGAAAGAGCTTAGAAAGGAAGCAGAGAGGAAAGGACTGTCTTGCTGCCTTGAAGAACTTCAGTATTCATCTGTACTCACAAGACTCAGATTGAGATGAATCTTTAATTACTGTGTCACGGTGTGACTTGGGTTTGCCAGTTTTAATATATTTAGTTTCCTTTAGAGATAGGATTCAGGAGCAGAGGCAAGGCAGGCTTAAAACTTAAAAGGGCATAAGAAGAAATTTATTAATAACACAAAAAGAATTCAGAATAAGATTCCTAGATTGTTTCCTCCTTCCCCTCCCTTCATTCCACATTTCTTAACAACAACATACAGAAAACACTTCAGTCAGTTATCTACTTAAATAATC
>JAOTQZ010001615.1:8337705-8359434 GCA_026546895.1 Pogonocichla stellata | reverse complement strand
AAGGGAAGGGAAGGGAAGGGAAGGGAAGGGAAGGGAAGGGAAGGGAAGGGAAGGGAAGGGAAGGGAAGGGAAGGAAGTTTTCTGGGTTTTTTGGGTTTTTTTGTTTGTTTTGTTTTTTTTTTTTAATTTTTAATTTCAGTGTTACATAAATGGAAGAAAATATAAAACCAGAAGTCAATGAAGATCTTTCCAATGGAGAAGATGTATGCAGGTCCCACAATTTCACAAGGCGTAAATGTTCATCTAGTACCACATAAAGATATATATTTCCATGGAATGTTGTTTCAAGAATTGTAGCAGTTCTCCCAAACACACAGTGACAACAAGAAAGTGTTTTTTTTAGATCTCGTGTTCCACTCTGCACTTTGGTAAGGATTAATAAGCTAATGTGTGTTCAGTCCTCTGATTTCATCATTAAGAGGTCTACTTAAGAGCATTTTAATTGTACAATTTCCAGTTCAATTTCTGATTATGTTCAGTGGAAAATCCTTTCATAGGTTTGTTTAAGTAAGTGAAGTTGAGATTTTTAAATTTAAAGAACAGAAGAACACTATATAAAAGAATATTTCCTTGCTATCCCTAACCTGTTTCTGTTTTATAAAGGTCACTTTTCTTCTGTAACATTGTATTTCTCAATTTAAGCTCAAAAATAATACTTTTTTTTTTGATAGCATAAATCACGGTGCTCTTGTAGGTAAGAGATAATTGCAAGTTTGCTGTACTCCATTAAGCCAGTACTCTCACACTGACACACGATTTAATAACTTTTTTCTATCCAGTTAGAGTATTTTAATGTTTGCTTTTTTCCCTCACTCCATTTCCAGCTTTTTCATCACCCTAAGTATAAAGATTTATCATTTTACCCCAAACAATAATCGTATAATTGCAACAATTTTAACTAGCTCTGTCACAATTCCTTTTTTTGTAAATTAGTATGACTGCAATATGTGAAATCAAAACACTCAATAGTCTCATAACTTAGAAATTACTGTGTAAGAATAATTGAAGAATTAGCTATTGTCTATTCTTCTTCCAGGCCAGAAGTGTAAGGATCCTACCTATTTCCTTCTTGCTTATAAGCATTGCCCTTATCACATACCAGTTGTGTGCTTTCTGCAGCATGGCATGCAACTGGGAAAAATATTTCTTGTAAATGATTCATGTGATATGCAATCAAATATCCACACAATAATTATATAGTGGCACTACATTAATATAAGTATTAGTTACCATGGAGCTGTTACTGATTTTTAGAATCTTGGTACCTGAAAATCCTTCCCTTAAAGATTGGCAACACGTAGTGTATATTCACAGTTCCTGAAACCTGGTAATTTCTTTCATTATGTGGTTATTAGCAACTGATGAAAGCAGTCCTGGAAAAACAAAAATAATACAATCAGCCAACCAATCAAAAAAAAAAAAACCCCAAAAAACCATCCACAAACAAAATAATAAAGAGGAGAAGGGATATTTTGGGGGAATATTATTTGGGATGTTATTTACTGCAGTGAAATACTCTAGGTGTAATTCCATTTCCAAATGAAAATACATGAAACCTGGAAAGTTTCCCAGAGAGATCTGTGGTCAGACACAGCGCTACTGCAATGTGTAGCATCATTGATTCAGCAATATTCTTAGAGTGAAGCTGACAATTGATTTTTAGCTGTCTGTATGTGACTTACCATGAGCAATTGGCTCATTGTGATGGAGAGGAAAGGTAACATGGCATCTCAGCTGTGCCATGAGCAGAGGAGGCAGCTTGTGCAGGGCTTGAGCCAGAACTGGGGAATCCATTTGTCTGAATACAGCTCTGAGCCCTCTTCCTCTCCCCATGCCAGGAAAACCCTGGCAGCAAGAACGCCTCCTTGCCTTGTTCTCCGTGGTGTCAGTGGGGCAGCTGTGCCATGTGGCTCTCGAGATGGTGATTGCAGTCCCCATGTGGGCTCTGACTGCTGCTCTATGAAAGATTAACAGCTCCGAGATCTGTGTCTGGTACATAAATTATTCACGGAACCGTGTCACATAGAGGTACGCGTAAGCTCATCTTACAGGGCTGACTTCAGTTCCTTCTTCTTTTACAAGGGGACTGCTGATGGTTACACAGTGAGAAAGGGGGAAGGATTAGCACGTGATCATCCTTCCTCTCCATTAAGTTGATGTGCTTTGGCTTCACTCTACAATGCACGGCACGGTGGAACAGAGTGTCCTACGGAGACAGCACAGCCTATGGTTCTGCTGTGGTTAGACACACATAAATTCCTGTAATTTGCTTATTGTCTTGGAGCTTGCTGAAAAGAAAGGTGTTTCAGATACAGCAGTGATAATTAAACAAGAAATTCTGTTTAACTCATGAGAAGACCCCAATGAAAACCTTTTGAACTGATAAATCCAAAATTAAGCTAATATTTTATCTAGGCTGTATCACAAAAAAAGATGAACTGGAATGCATTAAAGACAGAAAGTCAGTATTGATTTCTGTGTTTCTAATTTATTTAATTTTGTCATGAGGTAATGGTTTTTACATTTCTATATTTAACTCTTCCATTTCCATTTTAAACAAATGAACCATAGTCTATGGAAGATTATAAACTTCAGCCTACATATGTCAGGACTGTAATGACTCCTCAAAACAATTTCTGGTGTTTCTTATTTGTTTGTTTTATGTGGTTCTTATTTTGCCCATTTGAAACAGTACTTAAAAAATCTTATTCTTCCAAGAATTTACTACTTTTAAGCATGGCTTATTCACAATTGGTGCATGAAGTTTTTTCAGAATAGAAACAAATTTGATGCATGCAGTGCAAATTCAGAATGTCTCAACGCAAATTTTGAGAGACAGCTTTTCATTTGTCCTGTCTCTTGAATCTTTACACACCTGTTAACAGGACTTCACAGTAGTTTTCTGCTCCTTTCCTCTCTTTTTCTGTTAAAAATCAATCATAAGTATTTCCATGATGAACAGAGCTCAAAGTGCTAAAGAATATTCTGATAATGATTTCTCTTATACCTACAATAAGAGAAAAAAATTGAAACATTTAATTTTAAGTTATATAAGAGTTACAGCTGAATATTCCTTCCTGAATTCAGATCCACTAGATGAAAAACTATTAACATTATTTTACTCTTAGTACAGGTCACCTCAGAAAACTTAAGTCTTGGGGATTTAATTAAAAAAGTAAAATTAACAACTTTTGCTTCATTCTATCATTTATATTCTCTACTTAACTGAAATTTAGGTATCGTTACTTCAAAGCTATTTTTCGTGATCACAAAGAGCTAACCAAAAAACTTACCAAAGTGGGACTTAAACAGGACATATGAAGGGAGGATGTTTTTTTATTTTTTAACCTCTGCCTCCTGGAAAAGCAATGGAAGATTTTTTTTCCTCAGCTGGGGATACTTAGGATGAGCTTGTCTGTTTCAAAGGGCAGGCTGAGCATGTGAGCAGATTGTATTTGATGCCATTTTCATGCAAAATCACTCAATGCTGGAGGTTGCACAAGTGTTTTCTAAAATGCTGTTCCATGACTCAAAGTCCAGCAGATTTGTATCCATAGCTGGTGCTTATAAAAAGAAACAAAACCAAAAGAACGAAAATGCCAAACCATATGATTTTTGTGTGTGTGCCCTTGCCAGGAACTGTTTCTGCTCTTTCATCTCCAGCCCTTACAGCCATTTTGATATGGAAAAGTTAATGCTGAATTAAGCAAGGAATTTTCAAACTACAAAATGTTTTGCTGTTAAACATAAACTGGGTGAAATTCCCTGCTGTTCTGTGAAACCCAATGTGTTCACCAGCAGTCCCTCAGGCTCCCTCTGCTCTTCTGGTGATAAAAACCAGGAGTGATTTGGCTGCCTGCTGACTATTTTGTTGTTTTATTTGCTGATTCAAGGGGTTGTATGCTTCCTGTTTTCAAAATTAATTGTTGCTTTCCATAGTTCTTGATGGGGAAAAGCCTCTTCTATGAATAGTCTCTGCAGTCCTGAAAACTCAATATTGTCAAACATTGCAGAACTTTTGTTTAACATAGGAATATTTCAAGTCTTCCACACAGGTCTTATATTCAGAAATACTTAAATACTGCAGAAAATGCATCTGAAAATGATGTCAATTAAGTGATTTTTTTTTTGTCTTTTCATCATTTTTGAAATTTATTATTAACAACTTGCTAAAAAGAACAAGCAGTACATTTGTGTGAATTGTGTTCATTATGTGACAAAAAGAAAGATTTTTTCCCTTAGTTGTCACAAGGTTATATTTCTGAAAAGTATCAATGTTATGGTGGTCTTTGTAAAGGTTGGCAGTTTAATAATTGTTTCAAATTTAAATTAAGGTTTTTCTTAGAGTTGCCATGATCATTGGCCATGAGCATTTTGGACTAAAAACTGATTATCAATGCTGATGCATTACTCCTCAATACAAGAGGCATTGTGTGGTACATTTCCATGGCCTATCAAAGTATTTTAATTAGGTAAAAGACCTGCCCACACAACAAGCTGCAGGCAAATATTTTCTGCTAGTTTCAGCAGAAGAATTTCCAACAAGTGAGAGACCACTGAAGTGTGGCAAGAAAGGATTTGGTGAGTCACTTTTTACACAAATGTACACATAAGTGGCCTTGAATTGTCAGGCTCATGTACAAAGGTGCCTGTTGAGTTTCCAACCCAGAGCAAATTTCATTCTCACAGAAAAGTAGATTATATTATTAATCATCTTTTTTAGGCAAATAATGTTCGTGATGAATAAATGTGTTCAGAGGAAACATGTGGTAACTAGTTTTTAAATTATTAGCCTGCTTTATTAACTGGCAAAAAATGAGAAAGGATTTGTGAATGATTTTATAATTTCTAAGTAGCAAGCTGTGTTCCAATTGTTTTCTCAAGCATTTTAATTCTTTTTGGAGCCTTGATCCTCATTTAGGCAATTGGAATACTTCCAGACATTGGTTGTAGAAGCGTAGATACCTAAAAAGATAAAATAATCTACAGGACAGATAATAAAATTTCATGTTTTCATTTTCTTTTTCCTCACATTCCACTTCTGTATTGTTTTAATCATTGCTTAGCTTTCTTAACATCAGCATCAATCCTTTTGGCTAAAGAAGTAAATAAGTATTCTATCAATTTCTATTTATTTTCATCTTTGTGTGGTTTGGTGTTTACCCAGAAGCTAAATACTTTTTTAAAACCACCTTAATGAAATCAAATCTTAAGCATAATTTATTAAAATAACTTCATACACAGACAATAGTGTTCACAGACAGAAGTGCTCCCCTTTGGGAAGTTTCCTTCCAAATTTTGTCTCAAACTGGGACAAATAGTTAAACACATTGGAATTTTATTTACCAATTTATCCTATACCATGAAAAAACCCAAACCAAACCATTCAGTAAAACAGTAAAAATAAATATTTTCTTTTAAATGTTGCTCGCCTTTCATATTTTATTGCTTTGTTATTTCTGTGATCCTTATTCACAGATATCCTGTGTGTTGTTGGAAGGATCAGCAGTCTGCATTCTCCTATGAGCACCTTGCTGTTGGACTTGGCAGCACTGTTCCTGCATGAGCAGACATTTAATGGAACATGGAAGAGTTTCAGGAAGATGAGCCAGGTCATCTCCACCCCTGTACCCAGCTTGTTTGTAGAAGGCAAAGGGTTTTAAATCCTCTTAGAGAAAAGAACTGAACTGTGATTTCCAAATAACTTCTAAATGCTCTGACTGTAAAAATACTTGATTAAAAAGGAAATGTTAATATGTGTAACTGATCATCTTTGGAATAGAAATCACTTGTGCCTCTGCCAGGTGCAGCAAATTCCAGCTCTGAAACACAATTTTAAGATGGTTTCTCTGTATAACCATGCTAAAGGGGTACTCAGTTTAAACTATCCGGATGTATTGGGTTCAGCAACTCTGTTCATTCTTGTTAATACTCTCTTGAGGTGACCAACTCTCCTAATAAATAAGAAACCTAAGGCTAATTTAAGGATGTGAATATTTAATAGGGGTCAGGCTCACATAAGGGATGTTGTTTTGGTGGTTCTGTCTCTCCTCTCTCTTTGATTATTAACACTACTCTAATTTTAAGAAAATCTTGTCTCTAGACTCCAGTCATCTTATATTTTCCTCTTCTTGTGTGAGGGCATAAAATTGGCCTACTAGATTAGTATATGCTTCATATTTTTGTTTTCTTCCAGTGATTTAATGTGACAAGAAATATAATAATTTTTCCCTGGATATCAATCATGTTCTTTTCATGAGGAAAACAATTTTCAGTCTGGCATTTGTACTCTGTTCAGCTCAATGATGAGCACAAGGAGTAGAATAGGATTAACACATTGGGTTAAAAAGCCCTTTGGGGAAAAGTCTAAACACTCTTTATATGATCTCTAATTTTATATATTTATTGACTTATTACACAGCCCTAACAACAAGTAAATCCTGTCAACCCACCTGCAACACTGCTACAGAATAGTTCTATATTCTTTCTTTTCTTTCTATTCTTTCTATTCTTTGTTTTTTTTAGCAGATACCAGGTTCCATTTTGACATTATGTTATAATTGTCAAAAAAAGGGGAAAAGAGAATAGGGGTATCACAGTCCATGACTGTATAATAGTAGTGCCATGATTCAATTAGTTCTTGCTTCAACATTTATAAAACCCCAAACAAGATTATATCAGAAAAAAAAACCAAAACAAAATAAAATAGATTGTTCTACCATTGGCCTGATTAAGTGATGTAGTTATAGATATTTAATATTTCCACTTTTTAATTTGGTAATGGAAAAATTCAGCAGCCTGTGGCATGCATGAGAGCAAACCTCATGGTCTCAGTGATCATCCCTGAAGAGCTTGGGAACCTATAAGGATGAATAATTTTCTTGGGGTCTAATGTACTCTACCATTTTTTTCTGAAAAACATTTCTTAAAACATTGAATAAAATATGAACTTGTCTGATGCCAAATTTCTTGAAACCAGTCATTAAGATTTATTATTTCCATTATGAATAATGTCCATTATAAAAGAAGAAAAACATGACTGTAAGGCAAGCATATATTTTCTGTCATAGCACAGCAGTTTGTCTTCAATGACTGATGTTGTTTGCTGTTTGGGAAAGTAATAACAGAGAAACAGCAAGTAAGAATTGTATTTTTAGCAGAAACTCATTGTTTACATTATTTTCATTCTTCGATAAAGTGAATGCTTATTATTGTCAATAGTGACAACCAAAAGCCACCTGACCTCTTCTTGTGGCTTAACAAAGCGACAAACATTGGAGAAATAGTCGTAATGTAGAGAACATTTACAACAGGCCTCACCAAAATGTACACATCATGGCATATCTTATGAAAATAAACTTCCTTGATAAGATGCAATTGTCTCCTTGAGGCCTGCGTGCAGTTTGGGCACCACAATAGAAAACAGACATTAAGCTGCTAGAGAAGGTCCAGAGGAGGCCATGAGGACGGTGAAGTGAGGAGGTGCTATGGGGAGGTCACTTGGTTCAGCCTGGAGCAGACTGCTGAGACACCTGAGAGAGGTCTTCAGCATCCTCATGAGGGGGAGCAGAGAGCCAGGTACCAGTCTCTTCATCTCCTGGCCAGGGACAACTCAAGAAAAAGGTGTAAAGCTGAGTCAGGGGGTGTTTAGGTTGGATATCAGGAAAGGGTTCTTTACCAAGAGGATAATTTGGCATGGAACAGGCTCCCCAGGGATGTGTCACAGCACCAAGCCTGACAGAGTTCGAGAAGTTTTGGACAGTGCTCTCAGAGACAGAGATTCTTTGGGATGTTGCTGTGTCTCGTTTCTGCTCTTTCAAAATAATGCTGTGTGCTATGACAATATATGTGTTTAAACTGGTGAAACTTCTGTCCTGAAACCCTGCTATGATTCTGTATAGTGGTGGGGCTTTTTCTCCCCAAAAATTCCAACTACTTATCAGTGAAAAACTCTGTGTGAATATCTCTAAGTAAGTTTCTAAAATAATTTCATCTAATAGGATCACAGAATTACAGAAAATCACTTTCCACAGAATGCAATAGTGTGTTGTTACAATCTATTTCAAAACTTAATTTGTATAATCTGTATCTCTATAATAAGATTTAGATTTGTTTCTTCACTGTAACACAGTTCTAGACAAACTTTCCAAAACAAAAATCAAAGAGCACTTGAGAAGCAGAAGAAATAAATTTGTTATAAAGGCCTAGTGTTCCGTACAGATAGTGAATGAAACTCTAGGAACATGAGTATTTTTCATCGTAATTTTTCGTAGTAAAGATGTCATTGTAATAAAAGTATGTTTTTAAATTAGTGACATTTTTAAATTGGTTTCAGATTTATGAGAAAGCTGTGCTGGTGGGAAATAATCCAAGAAAAATGTTAATTAGAAAGTACAATTCTTGTTGTGTCTTGAGCTACCAGAAATATCTGCTAATTGCTACCAGTCATCTCCTTTCATTTCCAGCTGATCTAATTAATTTCAAAACACCCTTGAATTTCAGAACCTGGAATACTAGGTTTCAAAAAATTTATATGCTCTTGAAGGCTTTAGTAAAAACTCACATATCATCTGAATCAGGTAGATTTTAAAACTGAGCCCATTTTTAGGCGGATCCGTAGTAAATTTTCCTTCCCATATCCTTCTTTCTTAATACAAAATACTTTTGATAAACAACAGATGTAAACATTTGAGATAACTATGTTTGTGTTTAGGAAATTTTAACTCACGCATAACATACCCAGAGGTAATTTTAAAAGATGCCATCTATTTATATACATTTTTTGTTAATCACTTACCCCCCACAAATTATTGCAGAAATTAACTGTAGTCATGATGTATTTGCCATTCTTGCATTCTGTGACCCTTCTGAATGATGTATTTCTAAATGAAGTATTTCAGTTTCATTTATATTTTGTATTTAGGAATAACCCTAGAACTGGATGCAAAACAGTTTCCTGTGCATATTTAACAAATTTAGAACAAGCATTTGGACACAAAGTTTTTGTTTAGAATTATGTCTATCATTAGAAATTTCTATCTGCCAGTTGTTTGAGAAGCATATTTGGGTGGGCGATAAGAATTCTTAAACACAGTTGTACATTAAACACAGATGAAAGTGATATTAGATGAAAGTGTGAAATTAGGTATTTGCTGGTTGGTTTGTTTGTTTATCACCATCAGAAATTACAAGTGTGGTGATGGTGCTCAGCTTTTTGCCAACTTGCTTTCCTGTGCAAAGGCAGACCTTGGATCCCCTCTTAAACATGGTTGAGAGATTGTTAGCTTTAGACATCTGAATAGTCCAAGTGTGCAGTGAATAATCACAAAGTGTGCTTCCCTTCAAGTATCTGGCCAATGATCTCCCTTTTAGCCTGAAGCAATAATTGCCTGTGCATTTTAACAGTTCATTTGCTTTCACTACACTACTTGTTTCTTAGCACATCGGATTTTACGCTGTTTTGAAGAAAAACCCTTGTGATGGTTGAAATGAGCATTTGTATTAGATGTGGTGCAGTGGAAGAAATTCTGATAGTGGCTGTGCACATTTTTACATGGATAAGCAGTGTCTGTGGATGCCATCTCTAAAGGATTTATTTATATCTCTTCTCTCGTAGAAATGATGGATGAAGGTGCCATATTTATCATATAAGAGTATTTTCCCAGGTATTGTTTTTTAGCAAATACAAATACAGCCATAAAACAAATACTCCCTGTGGGCTCTCAGCACCAGATTAGAGAGAGAGTAAAGTTTACATAGCACTCTAAACAGTGACCAGCTACAAGAATAATTTCCCAAATGGATAAAGAAAGGAAAAGAATTAAGCACACTAACTTCTAAGCAGTTCTTTGGCCCAAGGAATTATGTGAGGATGCTGTAGCATTCATAAGAGTCTTACAAAGTTCTGCAATCACCTTTTGCTGCAAAATGTCAGTCTGTACAAGGTTAGTACAAGGGATGAAGTGAAATGTGTGCTGCAGCCTCAAGAGGCAGCATAGCTGGGGATTCTAAACATGCTGCTATCCAGTTTAAATACAGTACAGTGAAATTACCTTATTTCAAATGCTTTTTGCTATTGAAATTTTTTGGGAATGTATTACTTTATTTCTCTCAGTGCAGTGGAGAACTTGTTTTTTAGAGAACAATTCTGGTCTGAAGGAAGTTGTCTAGTTTTCCCTGTTTCAATGTTGAAAGCAGTATAAGACAGAAAAAAGACTGAAGTATATTTCATTTCCTTACTTTAACATGACATTCATACCTTTCTCTTGAAGGGTTAGGTCTTTAAAAAATAACAGCATGAAAATTTGGGTGACTTTTTTTATCCTGTGTCATTACAATATTACCAGCATATATATATTTGCAAATTCTTGTATATCTTCTTTAATTGAGTAAAATTGCCCAGCATAATATTTGATTTCTAAAAAGGAAAAAGAATGGGGCGGGGGAAGAATGAGGGAAAATAATTGTCCCCTGGAAAACTTTTCTGCATATGTTATTTTCTTATTTTCTCTCTGAGATACTTTTAAGGATTGTAACGGTCTTTAGTGAAGAAGGACTTGACATATAAGGTTTGCCTCTCCCTTTTCCAAAGGTGTTAAATGTAGCAATATCTTTTATTGATGGCAAGCACAAGTGCCTCGCTACACCAAGCTTATTCCTCTTCCTTTTTTAATTGAAAATATCTTGCACTCTGTTCTCAGATATCTTACGTGTGCAATGCAATCACATGTTGTTATATATCGTTCAAGTTGACAGCAATCTGAAAATGTATCAAAACCATCAAAAAGTTATTTTCGTGTAGATGATAACAGGTTGCAATTCTTATATGATGTGCTTATTGTCTTATATGTGTGTTTAATGGTGTGAGAAGCAAATGTAATGGGTATCAACACAAAGCAACACGCTATTTTGAAGACTAGAGTTTAGCTGAAGGATGCAGAGACTGGCTGGAGCTGAAAAGAGTGCTGTACCAGATACCTATCTGCTAAACCTTTAATTTACTATTTTTATCCCAGAAATTCATTAACTTATACTGCATAAGTTCAAAGTAATTCTTAAAGTAAATTGCAGTATTTCTGTTCATAATTTTCCATTTTTTTATTTTGGTAATTTTTCAGCTTCTACCATGTTCTTTTTCAAAAAGCCCCACATCACCTTTTTCTTGTTTCCAAGACATTCTTTAGACGACTGCTGGATGACAGATGGTCACCATATGTCTCTTCATATCGGCAACATGTGTCTAAATGTCACCAGTGCCACCTTTGCTTTTCATGACAATTTGGAAAGAAGAGTTTAGAACAGGTAAGGGATTGATGTGGAAACTCTAAAGTCCCTTTGGCAGTGGAACCTGACTTTCTGAATTGTAGGGGTATTAGCCATTCCAGATCTTTAAGGAATATTTAGGTCTTAGACTTTTTGAAAATTTATTTAAATCACTCAGAGCATAAAGAATATGAATGGACTTCTGGTTTTCTTCAGCTGATAGAAAAACCCCATTTATATTATTTTTTTCATACTTAGTTGAGCTATTTCTTTGCTGTGTGCCATAGTGTTGTTCTGTTCCAGTGTTCCGTTAATTTTTCATGTCCTTCATTTACATTCCTGGCTGAACTATTAATGTGGACTTGAAACACGGTAAATCTTTAACTCTCTAATTCCCTTAAGTGGTCTTTTCTTATTTTCTGTTTTATTCCTTGACTGTGTCACCGAAACCCTGAGCTGATTTTAGACTGTACTGTATGCTCAGTCATTGAAGACACAGGTTCAAAGAATTAATACAGAGTAATGAAGATCACAAAGGTAGCTGGGGTCACAAATCAAGAGAGGGATAAGAAGTTGGTTTAACCTCAAGTAAGGTAAGCACTTAGAATATGCTTACCATAACTATTTACATTTTAAACATGATAAAGCAAATAAAATCTTTGTGCTTGTGGTAAGCATGATAGCCAAGGGGAAGGGATTTTTAACTGCTGATAATTTAGACCTGAATTGTTAAAGAAACTTTTTTTAAAATCTCAATCCTTGGCTTTTTACAAACTAAATCATTTGCTACAAACTGTTAAGTAATAAGGTACATGAGGTATATTTGAGAGACAAACTGATTAAATATGTGTCATTGTCATAATCCCTGTTTATTGAAATCTGTATGGAAAATAATAAGGCTCTTTTAATCAGTGCTAGAAGACTTAAACTAAGACATTTGTTCCCACTCTAGTCTTCTGTCATCTGTGCTTTCTGACATGGCAAGAGTTCTTGCCAAAATAACAAATTTAATATTATCAATTAATCTCCAATAACAGTGCAATAAATGGCAAACATCATGAACAGAGAGCCTACATCCAAAAAGAACGAAATTAATTTTACCCAAGGAAGCTAATGTTGTACCAGAAATTCTGTGGACAAAAGCACTCCACCATGAGGTAGCAGAAAACACTTACTCAAGATAAATAAAGGGAAAAAAAAGCATTTTGTAATCAGTAACTTTACTTACCAAACCACTCCTCCTCCATTCCCTTAGTCCTGACTCCTAAGGGAAACAATCAAACTGCCTTCAGAAGTTGACTCTGAAGTCATAAATCTAAAAAAGATTAACAAATTACAAATCACAAACTCAACAGATATATTAGCTTTCTGACATATGACAAATTTCCTCACACCTAACATCCAACTAAGCCGTCAATGTTTTAAAATCAATATTTAACTTTTTCTTTCTATCCAAAGACTTAATCATCTTCCTGTGTCCTAACAGTCCTTTCTATTCTTTTGGTTCAGATTGTTATTTTAACTCCAATTGGTTAATTGACTTATGTAGCAAATTATGTCAATGAGAAGTTCTGATGTCTCCTGTTTCTGTTCTAAATTTGTGTCAGAATTTTGAAAGAGAAGTGAGAAGCAGTAGAAAAGCTAGAGTCAAGAATATAATGTTTCATTGACTTCAAATGACAGTTGTACATAATTTTCATTTTAATTCCAGTACAACAGTGATATTTACTTTCTAAAAATTCTGATAATTTAAATTTAGTGAATTTCATACATCAGAAATTGCTCTGTTTAATGCAAAAGATTTGCAGCTAGATGATTACAATGAAGATGTTTAAAAAGCTACAGTTTTGTGCAAAACAGTTATACTGTCTTCACATTTTTGTGTGAACACTCACTACAAAGTTGCTCCTTAAAAACGCATTTGAAATTATGCTCAGGATATTCCACTCAAATTAAATTTTCACTAGTAAAATATTTTAATTCATCCTAATTTCTTTAGTGAGTATTTTTATTCTTGGTTAAAATGCTTGTTATAAAATTCTGCAGGAGAAATTGCCATATTAGCACCTTATACTGTAAAATCTAATAATGGATTTTAGTAGTAATAATAATTACTATGGCAATGCTTTTACAAGTTGTGTAAATTGTCTGAAGCTGGAAAAGCTTAATGAGACATTCTAGTGTGATAGATAGATTAACGTGGAAATTAATTTGTGTCAATCCACCTTACATGGAAGAAGTATGAGTGTCAAAAAATGTAAGTAGGAATCACCTATTTCAAAGTATATCATCATTGTTAAATATTCATCCTTAGGGACCTATTTTATGAGTTATGGGGTTATCTGACCATGTGACTGCTTTTTCTGTAATGGATTATACACATCAAGTCTTCCTTTACATATCTATTATTTTTTTATTTAATTTCATATTTTTTCAGAAAAATACTTTTAGCTTTGCAACCCTGAAATCTATCTCACACCATTTTTAAGACTCTGCTTGCAAGGACACATAAGAATTGTGTAGTTTTTGTTGTGTGCAAATCTAATATATCCTAAGGTTTTTCAAAAGTGGAATAATCACTTTCACTAGAATCTCTGAAAACTAAAAATAAAAAGCTAAAATAAACTAAATTGCACTAACACCCTCCAAAGCCACAAAAGAAAGGCTTTACTTTAGCAGACAGTGTCACTAGGATTAAGATAAATTTTTAATATGGTCATCTCAAGGAAATAAGTACACTTAGTAACATCTGAACAAGTCTGGAGCTTTTGTTCCCCTTTCTGGAGGAAATATATTTACAATTAGTACAAGGAGGAAAAGCTTTTGAAAATTTCATCAGATTAATTGTAGAATTTTCCCACTGCTGTTAGATTTAGATCTAATTCAATAGATTAACTGATGCAGACATCAAGAATGTTGTATAAAAAAGCTGTATACATTTTTTAATTCTTAAAAGAATAAACAGACAAAGTTTTCCCAAAAATTCATTTGGATGGTACTTGCAGAAGAAATTATTCTCCTAAGGAGATATGTGTTGCTGTGTTGATGAATTGCTTATCAATTCACAGGAGAACCAAAAAATAATGTTTTTTGTTAATTTGACAAAAAACTCACAACCTTTTAATTATTATGGTAGAGAAGTTAACAAGCTTTTTGCCTTAAAGAACTAAGAGTTAAAAGAATGTCTATTTTTGAAAAAAATCCTCTGCTATGAGGGTCTATACATGCATGTGTAACGGTGGATGTTGTAAGGGTTGGAAAATTTAAGGTGGATTAAACTAATTTTGCAAATGTCAGCCCTTTTACAGTTTTGTTTGTATATAGTTACCTTTGGAAGGAAAGGCTCCAGAAATGCAAAAGATAAATGTAGACTGTAAAGAGAATCTGATAGAAATGTGATAGGAAAAGCTTTAATTAACATTTCATCTGCTGTTTGGAGACTACTCATGGATATATTTTTGGAGGTATATCCCTGCTTTTCTTCATAATATAACATGGGATTGCTGGTTGTAGACTTCAGGTGGTAGCATGGAGTAAGTGAGCGCATGGAGGGGATGACAAAATTTTGGTACAGAAGCAGCAAGTTACCTAGCTAACTAAAAACCATCATTTAGAAACATTTTTCCTCTTAGGTGTCATAATATACATTCTGAGAGATAAGGATGAACAGAAAATTTTCAGCTTAGCTTAGCTAGCAAAGTTGATGTGTGTGAAAGAATTCTAGCTATAACATAAATAATGCACTTTAGCCTTAACAACATAATTCTATCTTCAGCAATAAATAAAAAGCCTGGTATAGAAAAGAATGACAATTCTCTCTGTGAGTGTGGAATCACTTTTCTCTCTACGGTAACACAAGACAAATGCTTACACAGATGATTTGTTAAATTGACCAAGTCAGAGAGTAGTAAACTTTGAAGAAAAATCATCTCAGAAAGTTTATTATGCTTGGTTTGAAAAAATCAGCCAAATGAACCTTTGGATGGAGAAAGAGTGAGTGCCATTGGTGGCTGCTACTCTGAAGGGACACAGACATATTTTTCCAGCAATTTGTCAGAAAAGTACAGGAAAGTGTTTGCAGGCATCAGCAACATCTATATTACTTTGGCATTCTGGAGCTGGACATTAAATAAAATTGGCAGAGCTATAGAATTTTAGTGGATAAAGAGATGCATCTCTATCAGAACTGTCTGCACATGTGACCATTGAAGATTTCTATCTCCAGCACATCTAGATATTTCTAAAGACCTCTAAACCAACTTATCTAAAACACACATTTTAAAATGCATTAATAGTAATAGAAAAGATAATAAAAAACCCCTTTGTAAACACTACCAAAATCTATGGAATATACCTTGACTAGCATCATTCAATTTGCAAAATCTTAAAGTTGAAAGTAAATCAAAGCAGATGAACTGAAGGAAAATAATTTAATCTGATGCATGGGAAGGTAAAGATCAGGGCACGTGCTAAGAAGATATAAACAAAAACCAGGAAGAGTACTAGCTGGTAGGTTTTTTTATCACTATGAGAAAGTCCAAACCTCCACTACAGTATGAGGAATTTTCCTTAAAATCAATCAATCAATCAATCAATTAATCAATCAATCAAAAACACAACCAAATAACCACAAAAAAACTGCATATCCCCCCCTTCAGGTTTTTCAGGAAAAATGACTACAAGAATTGCTTGCCACAAGAATTTTTCTTTTTCCTGGATACACAATGAATACATAACTTTACATTCCTTTAAATGAGCATTATGTGTATATATATATATATATATATGTAATGTATAGTGGAGATACCATGGAATGTGGTAGTGGTTTAGTACTACTCTCTTTAATTCTTGCCAACCTGTACATTGTGGTATTTCTATTATAATTATATATATTGTTATATTTTGTATATTTTGTATATTTTCCTGATCCTCCTGTTTTGTACATTCTGACTGATTATAATTTGGTGGAGGTGTGGTTCTCATGTTGCAGAATCTATAGGTGCTCTATGTGTGATTTACAATATTTCCTGGTCTTTATGCAAAGCAGCTTTTTCTGTTTGTCTCCAATGAGGTGCAACAAAACTTTTGGCTGTGCAAGAATGTAACTTTGTCATATTTAAGTCATATTTAAGATTCTAACACATCACATCTAGGCAAATGGGTAAAAGGTACTCTGATCAGAAGACTACTGGATGTCCCAACACTAATGTACAGCACAGCAATTATTGCAGCCAGCAGCAAAAATATGTGAATGATGTTAATTTAAAATAGAAATTATTTCTCAAAGTACTTTAAGATAATCTGATATCTTATTCATAAAATGGAAAAAATCCCTTTATATTTCAATCTAGATATTCATAAAAGGAGAAAAAAATAAAAGAAAACAAAACCATACATTCCAAAGAGTTTTCATGATATTTGGAAAACTAGCTTGTATATTGTTCAGTATGGCATGAACTTAGCCTGATAAGATAGTATAATGAGATATATCTGTAATATTTGTACCATAAGTTGCTGCAAATAAGAGATAGGAGGATACTTCCTGCCATATTCCTACTTCATATGATTAAACTTAATTCATAGACTGTCAGCAATTTACACTGTTGTGCTATGCGTTCCCCCAAAAACATTAATAGATTTTTTATTATTTGCATTTTGAAGGAAGATAACTGAAAATAAGCTATGCAATTTTAATGCATTATGCAAATCAGGGAAGTATGTTTTTTGTTTAACTTTAATTTATCCGGATGCAAACATTTGACAGGGAAATTTGAAAAGTTCAAAAATTGTGATTAAAATTAAAATTCAAATTAGACTTTTTAATCAGCACTTCAAAATCTTCCAAATACTTGACTAATAATAAATGCAGTTTTATTAATTACTGTGGCAATTAAATGCTAATTTTTTTTATTATTCTATTGGAAGTTTTAAAAAAAACCCCAAATTGTTTCCAGTTATCAGAAAAGCTGTAAAAGTATTTGTACTTCCATAGTTTTCTACTGTGATCTTATGTGTGTTTATACTTTCATCTTGTCGTAATACACAAAACTTTCTGTTCTCCTCTATGCTGGGAAAAAACAACATTGATGAAACTTTTTCAACCGGCAAGTGTTTTCTGAATAATAATTTTGGAGTACTTTCTAAATGAATAAACTCAATTCATTATTGCTGCAACAATCTATTTATTATGTTTTTTATTTTTATTATGTTTTCACAAGGGTGGAAGTTAAGAAAAGCACAAAAAGTGGCAAATTTTGAATGTACTTAACACATGCCATTTATTCTCTTAAAGTCATGGTTTTGTTTTTTGGTGTTTTTTTTTTTTAAGTTAACATTAGAGAGGAAGAATCAGCTTTTTAGTCTCTCACCTTATTTCTGTGTAAGCACTCATATCTTCCATCAATCCCCTCAGAACCCAGAGGGGAGTGCAGAGAGAATATGGAAACTCTGCCTGAAAAGCACATGATAGTGGCTGAATGAAGCATCTTAGGAAATAACTTCCTTTACAAAGAGGTGCTTTAGGTTACAAGTGTGAGAGTGTCTTGGTTTTTTTAAGTTAGTTTTACAAGACCATCTTTACGAGCATGTTTTGTTACCCAGAGTGCAGTACAGGAAGAGATGACTGCTGGTGTAGGAGATCCTTACAAAGCAAGGCAGTGTTCAACAAAAGCAGACTGAATTAACAGAGCTTTAGGATGGTGATAGAACTCAGACCATTGGGAATACAAAATTCAAGGAAAAAAACTAAAACTTTCCGGACAGGCATCACGGGAACTGTGGATGAAAGAATTTACTCTGGAAATTAAAGATAAGAAAAAGAAAGTAACTTTTTTTGCTATTTAATGTGTGAGTTATTTTTCTAAGCAATCTCATGAGAAGGAAGAAAGTGGAGAATGAGGAAAAATGGAGTTAACTGTGCCAGGAATAAAGTCTGATATGCTAAAAAGCTGATAATTTTTTTGAAATTAGTGTTGTCATTTTATATAGCATGATTATAAAAGACTCAGAGTGCCATTTTGCCTGCGTTAGGTTTTTGTTTGTTTGTTTGTTTGTTTTTAATTGATCAGTTTTTGCAAGCAATTCACAAATCTTAAGACTAAGATATCACAAAATTAAAAATTTAAGCAAATCTGAGGAGGTTAGACTTATTGCACCATGAAGGCTGTGAAAAATTCATGTATTAAATTAATGACTTAAATTTATTTTATATCGAGTTTGTTTAAAAATTACTTGAGTAGACAGATTTAAGGACTGACACCATAAAATAACCATGTGCTTAAAATGTCCTGGCAAGAACAGTCAACTGAGAGCATTGCACAGCAATCTGTATTGTGCAATAGGTGACAGGTGAGACAAGCAAGATTTAGAGACAGATCTGTGCAATCCCACTCTTAATCTATGAAAGATTTGAAACCCAAAGGCCATGCTCCAGAGAGGATGGGAGATTCCTAGTCAGGAGGTTATTAGTTTAGTTCCTAGGGCTGGGCTTTCTGAGGAAGCTTAGTCAAGACAAAGGATCAGAAAATTAAAGGTACATTTTGCCAACTATTGTAGCTCTGATATGCTGTCATTAGCAAATAGCTGTAGCAAAATGTCATGGGTTTCAAATCTTCAGAGCCAAGAGGATGTCTGAATTCAGACTTTTTTTTCAAGTCATATATCGCACAGTAAGGAATAGATGTTTTTTAGTAAGACAGCCAGAAAATTAATGATCAAAGCAGGAAATCATCAGACCAACAGAGGTACTTTCAGCTGTGATCAGTGTAAATCATAGCATCTCCCAAATTCCTTTCCTGTCTGTGTATTTAATTCTCTTGTGACTTTTAATAGAATAGAGAGAAATGCGTGGGTTTGGCAGACAGCTCAAGTGATTTTTGCACATTAAAGATGGTGTTATGATTAGAAACAGAGCTAGACACAGGTGACTTCCAGAAGGACCTGCCAGTAGTGGAGGGAGCAAATTTCCTGAAATAACATACTTCAGCATCAAATTTTAGTGTTCCTTGTGTTTTTGGGGAGTGGTATTAAAGGGTTGTGTAGACAAGGCTGTACTTAGAAGTGAAGCAAGAAGGTCATCTCTGTTTATTCTTCCCTGTCGCTCTTTTGGCACTGTGGAAGGAATGACACAAATATATTTCTGGAAGTTTCAGAATATTTCACTTGTTTTGCTAGCCAGTATAGGTTAAAAAAAATTGTGCTAAATTTTCAAATAATTTTTCCCTATTTTTAGGCAGATAATAGAGAGCTAGATTATTAATAATTATGCCAGCATGTGATGCAAATTTGAACCTTTAGGCTCCTTTTGCATTGCGACTGAAAGAAAAAGGGAGAAAAAAAACCCCTAAAACAAGCTCTAAAAAACAATTCATGAATACTTAATGAATGAGCAAACATTTGCATCATATAAATATTTTCCTTCTCCTTGTCAGCATTCAGGGGCTGTGTTGCCATCTGGCAAAGGTTTCAGTTGACTAACGCTGAAGCAATAAATTAATACAGTAAGAGATGCTACCAACAGTTTTAAACCAATTAAAATGCCGGAAGCAGACTATGTGTGTTAAAATGTCATGTCATGATCCTGCAGCAGAGAACCAAAGAGCTGCAATAATCCAAGTGTGAAAGAACAAAGATTGCAGGATTCAGGAGTATTGCTTGGTGTGAGCCTCATGGCATGCACAAATATTCTTGTAATTCAAAATGATAAGTATTCTGACTCATAGGAGGGTGGACAACAGTTTTATGATAGAACAGTTAGTCTCAATTTTTTAAGGCTTTAATTTAGATCCAAAAAGAAAAAAAAAAAAAAAAAAAAAAGGGTAAGTCAAGTGTGTGTTTTAGCTCTTCCATCACCATCCAAATGCTTAATGAAAAAATGGTTGAGAAAACTCTCAAGTCACAAAGTTTCACTGCCTGGAGACAGGGAGCAGCAAAAGGGTGCACTGAGGGTCAAGGACCAAGCAACAGCTGCATCTGTGGCTTAGACTGCAAGATAAGAACCAGGCTCCACAGGATCCCCCATCCAGAGTTACCTATTCCAGCACAGGGCAGCTTCATTCTTCAAAGGAACTGAGCAGAGTTTGCTGCTGTCTTTTGAAGGGTCTAGTTTCCTCCAACTTTTTATGGAGACTGTAAAGGTGGACTCCTTTCTTGGGGAAAAATATCACTGGAATTGCAAGCTGAGTGAAAATCTCTTATAGCAGTAATGCAAAGCAGTGCCATAACCTCTCCTGAAACAGGCTAAAGAATTTCATTTAACTCTTGAGGGGTTTTTGCTTCTTTTTTTCTTTAAATCAGGACAGGATACTTTAAAACAGTCTGGCAAAAGGATGCTATCAAAGATCTTTCTGAAGGTTTCCAAGGCAGGGAATACCTATGGGAACATTCAAGACAGGCAAGAAGCCCATTCCCAAACCTGTCAGTTTGGTATGTCACTTTTGTACAACACAGAAAGGAAAGAAAAGAGAAAAAATGTTCCACATCCTTCAAAAATGACAGTATAAAAAAAGTGGAAATATTTTTCAAGAATTTCAACCACTTATTAGCTTTCTACAGATGTTTATTAAGGCAGCAGTAGTGTGGCTGTGTCACTAGAAAACGTACAACACTGTTAATGGCTTCTGCAAATATAGTGGATGTTTTTGATTGTAAATTATTATCATTATCATTATGAGAAACAACACAGTAAAACTTGTTAATAGCAAAATTATGCTAGGGGTTTTTTTTTCTGCTAAAATTTAATCACTAAGAATAGAGCTAGCTGAGTGACACAAAAATGTACCAGGAGTTGTAGCTTTTAAAGATATGAATGCTATTAGACAATTGCTACTGAAATATTTGAAATATCAAAATGATATATTTTAATAGTTCTACATATTTTGGAAGCAGAAATGATCCTTTTAATGTTTCCTGATCTCATTGCTGTGGGACAAGGTCTTGTCCTTTTTTCATGAGTGGCAATGATTTAAGGATTTGAAAGGAAAACACTGTGGTTTTCCTGAAGAATATGTTGCTACTGACTTGTGCACTTGTACAGGTCAGACATGCTCAGTTTCCATTTCTGTTAGAAAAGCTTTCCAGTTAAGTGTCTTATTTTTTAAATGCTCATAAAGATTTACCTACTAAGTTAATTTTTGTATGTCATATTAAAAATTAAATGAATAAAAAAAATTTAAATAATAGAAAGCTTCAAAAATATTTACAGAATGAAAATGCCATTTTCCTTTGGACTATAAGATCTGACATAATGTCTGTCATAATTAATTGAAAATGCTCACAGGGGAAATGCTATGAAGATTCCTCTGGTGACCCTTGATTATATAGAATTATATAACACAAATATTTGCAGAGGAGTTTTTTAGATAACAGTAATGTTTATGCTTTATTAAAAACCAACTATTTTTCATGAGGATTGCAAGGTAAGGTTGTTTGCTCTTATAGGGATACAAGACCTTCGAAAATTGACTTGCA
>JAOTQZ010001615.1:8323081-8337691 GCA_026546895.1 Pogonocichla stellata | reverse complement strand
TCGAAAATTGACTTGCAACTCCCCACAACAGCCCTTCCCCATTTTTTTTTTTTTTTGGCAGAGATCTCTTTAAAATAACATCGTAGAGTATTATTTTTCAGGGAGATAAAAGTAAAGGAATAATCAGAAATTGAGTTTTGTTTTCAGCATCCTCATCTTCGTAATCACTAAGGAACATCAGCCTGCACCCAGAGCAATCTGCATCAATCATCTATAAGTTCCAGCAGCAGAAGATTTTAAGAGCTTTCAACAAAATGATTGTAGTGCTGTGGTGACTGACATACCTCCACTCAACTCTCTGTTCTGCTGGTTCTGCAGCTCCTTTGACAGAGTAGGAAAATTGATTTTAAATAGTTTCCTTTTATAAACACAAAACTCCTCAAGTTCTGATTTTTTTTATTAAATTTTGCTCAGCGATATGTGAGAAGGCAATTAACTATTAGAAGATATATGTAGTCTTATCTCTCAACAATTTCCAGAAATAAGAGTGTCTTCCATATTTTCACTGATTAGATATTAACAGCAAGAAATGATAAATTGCCAAAGATAATAATAATCTTCCTCTGAAACACCTTTTACATTGTCCACTATTTCCAAGCTAGTTCCAAATCTACCTTGAAAAGCAAGGAATGGGTTATTGTGTAGCAAATAATTAATTTTTAAGAAACCTTCACTCAGATGAGACGTAATGAGCCATTGAAAATATCTGAAAGACATGTTATCAAAAATTCTCTTTTGAGACATGGGCAAATCTTGGTATTAAGAACTGGTGAGATTTTCAGATCCAGCCTGTATCTACCTATAGGAAAGGGTTAAATTTTCCCTGCTACCAGAGGGTGCACCAGGCTCAGGATGCAGCAGCTTGGGAAAGGCAGATGGACCATGTCATCCACATTTTGCTCTATTTAGCCCTAAAAAGTACCTTTTTTTTTGGTTTTTTTTTCGTCTTCTCTATCTATACGCAGTTTGAAGTTTAGCCTGGCTTGTGTAGCATCATTTTATCTCGAAGAAGGTGCCAGCATGGCCAGCAGTCAGTAACAGCCTGGACACCCAGGAGTTTACAGCTTCTACAGCACCATTTTTTAAAGAAAAGGGCAAACTATGCAACAGAACATGAACAATCTTCAAATTCAGACACCAGGGATCTTCTGAGGAATTGAATTAAAATAAACAGTTTGAGAGTATACTGAGAGTTCTTGCAGAGCATTTTATAGCTGCAGTGAACCACTTAGCTGGCAGGTTTTAAGCACTTTTCTCTTATTTGAATAATGTAGTGCTGCTACTAATGTTTAAAACACAGATACTTCTTGTATACCTTCCCAGCTGATGTGCCTTAATGAGCTAGTGCCAGCTGAATGGGATGAGTCATTGTCCTATTGACCCATGTTCAAAATAACACCCAAGATTTGTCTAATTTTGTCTAAAATCATACAGGGCAGGCAGAACCTCCAGGGAAGCTTCTGTATGGAGATGCTATTTCCAAACCAGATAGACAGCATGATTGAACAGATAATTTGCAGATATGATTGTTATTGCTACTGCTGGCCTTGAGCTTTAATATGTGCAGAAAAACCTTTTTGTTGGTTTCAGGGCCTTTACAAACTACTGCTGTGGTAATTTCACTTCAGTGATTCCAAAACCAACTTCAATTATATGATCAGTTTTTAAATAAAAGAAGAACAGGAGTATTAAGATGTGCAAATAGATCTATTCAGTCAGAGTCCTCTTTATTTTTGCTGTCTGCACATAATTGTTATAACTGATAAAAAACTCCTCTTCTTGTTCTGAAACTAAAGCATTAGCAGTATGCAAATTAGCAGAAATATCAGTGCAGCAGTTCACACAGGTGTAGAGCATAATTCAAAGCTTGCCTCATAATATTTTGCCCCAAACTTGCTTGAATAGCCAGAGAAATCTGTGGCTTGAACTTCTGGGTTATTAGTGCTAAGATGCTGTCTTTATTTTCTCATTTTAGTTGCAAAATTATTATCCCAAATAAACCCTAATGGAGTTGTTATTGTCAGCACATTTTTTTATCCCAACCATGATACCTCCACAAAAAAGAGACAAGGATTTAATTATTTTTTCATTCTACAGTTGCAAGATAGAGACTTTGTGAGGCTCATTAAGACTTCACAGTACTGAGTTAAAATAGAAATGGAAACTTGAAGGCTAACCCTAAATTATTTAAACTTTGTCCCCTTAAAATTTACTAGAATATATATTTTAATTGGTATTTCCTGCATTCTACAGAAACCAGGAATTTAGAACTAGAAAGACATAAAATTTGACAATATTTCTTTCAGTGAATTATCTCCTTCCTGAACCTGTGTCTAAATCAAAAGCATTTAAAATCTCGGCCCACACCAAGACAAGAATTTTTAGTCAAAATATTAGGTAATTAAAGATTTTCTGAATGCTTGAATTTTATCTCAAGTTTCCCTCCCTTAGTTGCCTTATGCAAATGCTCTGTTTTTCTGTAAAGTGCAAATTAATAATTCTTTAAGCAGAATAGCTCAAAATATATATGGGTATACCAGACAACTCTATTCTCAGGGTGGAATTTAAAATCCAGTTGTCTTATACAACAGTACTGTAAATTCTCTTATTATTTTCTATCCCTGTTTGTTTTACATACAAAATTTAATTCTGGCTAGAATATTCTGTGAAATATGTTTTGCTGTATAAATCAATAATTATATTCTAGGCTACAACTGCATTAGAAACTCCAACTGCTTAATCCGTTGATCAAATAATTATTTTGTACAGTATTACTAGATATGTTGACTTTCATGGCGTGTTGTTCACTGTACAAACACAAAGAATAAGAATTTACAACAGCATTTAGAAAAAATGTGACTTACCTGAAATTGTGTCTTACTGAAGTAATGCATCACTGCAATGTGTAACTCCTATGGAAATATGCATTTAAAACTTGGTGAGTGTGAAATGTTCTGTGATAACTTGAGAAAGTGAGCTGCAGAACATCACACCACAGCATGGGGACATGAGCAGAGTGCACTGTTGGGGAGTTATTCTGCCCGAGAAATCATGTGTAGTTTCATAGGACAATGTTATTTCTTGTCCTGACCAGGGATCCTCAGTTACAGCCCCTCATTAAAACCAGCTTCATTTCGTGCCATGAGTCTCTCTGCTTGTTGTTTCCTCATGGTGTCTTCCTTCATTAACACTCTCTTCACAAATATTTTGTCAGAAATACAAGAGTTAGCATTTTCCTAGTAATTTTCCAGCAATTTTTTCATGTGAGATGAGTCTTAGCCAGCCAATGGCACTGTATGCCATGCTGGCCATGTCACACTGCAAGGCAGATGATCTGACTGCCTCTTGCTCACTGCCACCTTGAGCCACTTCAGTTAACACACTGCCAGTGGTGTGGGAAGCATGGAAGAATGCCTCAACTGTGTTTTGTTAGGCAGAGAATTCTTTCCTCAGTATTCTCATCCTTAATGTCAAAAAATCACATAATCAGATGAAGGAAAACATGTATTCGAGATCCTGAATACCTCAACTTCTATTTACTGCTTTTCTTAGTCTCTGTCATTTCAAGTAAATAGAATGATATGTGTTGATATCACAGTTTGACCTAACAGGCAAAGAAAAGGGTTGATGATAAACCTCCTGGCAATGCTCAAGAAAGCTGAACTGTTATTTATGTGGGGTTTTTTTAACCTGTGAGTTAGATACACACTCTTAGTAAAACATCAGCCATAGAGACATCTTGGGTCATCATAACAGGTATTTATCATTTTGTTTTATAGCTATATAGCAGAATCTAGATTTTGTTTTCTTTTGTAGTCAAAGGGGAAAATGTGCTGTCTTTAGACCCTCTGTTCCTCGTCTGGTTGTTGCATGGGAAGGGATGTTACCTGTGCAATTTTCTTCATGCAAGCTACAAAATGGTTTCTTCTATAAAATTTTATGTTTCAAAAATTTTATCAAGCTTGACATTTTCAAGGTTTTCTACAATAAGAAATGCATTTATTTAGAAATTTTCTTAAGCTATCTGAAGCAAAAGCATGTGTCTGTGATGACTGAAAGTCATAATCTTGGGTTTTTTCTTGTGGCTTCACCACTCCCCACCACTCTGTACCCCCCACCCCTTTGTTTTGTCACATCTGAGGAGATTTGTGGAAGAAAAGTGTAAAGTGACTTTCTCAGTTTCCTAGGCTGCAGGCTGATTAGACATGTTGAGGTGCACTTTGGCTCTGTGACAGTGCTTGACAAAACTGGTAGAGCTGGCAATTCCCTTAAGGGACATTTTTAGTACATAACTCTTAAATAAGAAAACATCTGCTGTTTCTCATACTGCTTTTCTGCATTCTCTTATTCTATCTCTCAAAATGAAAGATGCAGAGACAATTGAAAATAGTTTTATTTTCCCTCTAGAACAAAAGAGTAAATCCTTTTAAAAAAAACTGTTAAACTGTTGTTGAGATTCATTACAGAGGCAGATGGGTCAGAAAATCATCACAGAATTGAAAGTAGTTACCATAATTGCACAACTTGCTAGCTTTTTATTTCTGTCTTTAATTTTTTTTAATTTTCTTGCTTTTGTCAGGAATGTTCACAAAGCAAATTAATTAAGCTGTTTATACTTCTGTGTGATATAAGAGAAATTCTAAGGTCTTGCCTGGACATCCTATGCAAGCACACAAAACATAACTTCTTATAAATTATTGTTCTCAATGATTTTCATAGGTCTCTCATAAATTGTCATAGAGGTCACACAATTACCTCTGAAACTAACATTAATACGTTTAGAATAGAGTCTCGTTAAAGTCAAAGAAGCAAATTATCTCAAGTCACTTGGGAGTAATTCATTCACATGCAGATACAAATACTGAGGAAAAAACTTGCTAAAATATTCATAACCAAGGAAAATCAAGGCTTGCCTTGTACCCAAAAGAACTGTACTTCTGATTCAAAATATCAGATTTACTCCAGTCATTTAATTATTTACAAATGTAGTTCAGAGAGAGCTAAGTGGAAATTTTAGCAGGTTTTGTGTGACCTCTTCTCTAGCATGGCTTAATTTCCCAGGATTGTCTTTGGCAAATGATGGAAGCAGTAGACCCTTTCTGTGGTACACTTGGATCAACAAGCAATATCACAGGCTGCATCATGACTTGCACCTTGGCTGCTTCTTTGATCCATGCTCAGAAGGAAATTGCAGCTGCTTTCCCTGGCAAGCCTGAGTTTGAGGCACAAGTCTTGCTTTCCATTGATGGCAAAGTCCAACAATCCCAATTCCCTAAGAACACAGCACAAGTTGATAGGCAATAACAATAAAGAAGAGCTATGGCAAAAGACAAAACATCTTTGCAGTATGCTAACCTTCAGACGTCCAGGTTCCATGGGAACTTATTACACTGCATAGGTTTTCAGGATCTTTATAAAATGCTTTTATTTTATGCTTTCACTTGGTGCAGTTAAGGAAATTACTGGCTCCTACAGAAGGAGAGAATATATATATTAATAGGAACATTGTAGAAACCCAAGAGAGAGATTTAAGGGAGAAAAAACAATCTACAAACTTCAAATTGGTAATAGTTGTGTTTTGTTCCATACAGCATTTTGAATATTTGATTGTTTGAAGTTCTGAAATTGATGGTTTTGATAAAAAATTTAGTGTTGATTTCCAGTGCTGAGTTCTTTTTTGGTACCATCAAGAACTATTAAGGAGAAACTCACTGTGAGTTGTTTGACAGGAAGATTTCTAGGACTCGGTTTTCAAAGCACAAATTGCTTATACCCTTGTGTTTGTGAGGTTTCAGGGCTTCTACACTCTCCTCATAAAGAAGCTACTGAAACAAAAATTACTTTTTTCCAGTTAGATGCATTCAAAACCTTGCTATCAGTTTTTATTAAAAATGTGAAATGAATTTTCGGCAGAGCTTTGACACTTACGTTGTTAATGTGCCTTCAGGCATGTAATTAGTAGAAGACTTTAATCTTTTATATTCCATACTTTGATCAGAACAAATAAGCTCAGAGAAGCTATAAAGTATTGACCAGCATCTTTGATAAAAGAAACTTGCAAGCACCACTTGAAGATACTTTTATAAACTGGAATGCACACCATTAGTTCTGTTTATAATAGAGAGAATGTTCTCTTACTGTTATTATTGGGATATCACTCTATCCCATAGAGTGTTGTGGTTTTCTTCTTCCTTTTCCCATTTTTTTTTAAACTTGTGTTATTTTTCAATATTCACAGAAAAAAACCTTGAAAGCTACTTTCTGTAGCAGGCTGATAAATAAATACTTTCTTCTATTGTTTATTCCAAGCTAAAAAATTTATTGATCATTAACAAAACATGTCTGTTAGACTAACTAGCAAGATGAAGCTGTTTGCATTCATACTTTTGAACATGCAATGAAGATTAAAATCAGGGTGCCTTTAAGTAAACTAGGAATTTGATATTGGATTAGCAGAACAAAAACCAGGTTTGAAAAGTCAGCACTTTATAGTACTTAGATTTAAAACTTTTATAAAATAGTGCATTGAAAAGTATGAATTCCTTAGTTCTGCAATTTTCTCATTCCTGCACAGATCAGACCAGTCACTAATAAAACCAGAAAGAGAGAGGTGTTGGGTGCCACCTCAACAGAGAAGGTAAGTTTAATCAGAAACTCTGATGACCAGATTCTGCTAAATTTTTCTTCTTCCATCTATTTCCATTATTAAAATGAAAATCTCTTTTTGTCCCTGAAAATTGCAAAATTAATTTGATATATTTGTGACTTATGATTCAGGTCATACTCTTGATAAATCCTAAGAGGAGAACTCTGTTGAGAAAATCCATATGCTTGCTATGTAGTACGTGAAGCACAGGGTCACATAAGAAAAAATATATGACCCTAAACTTCATGCTAATTTTAGGAACATGGTAAACAAGACACTTATTTCATGAATTCCATATAGCCCTCACTTGTTTCATGGACTACAGAACACATTAAGTATCCAAAGGAATATTTATGAATAATATAAATAATCCTATATGATTATCAAGGAATAATAATTTACATATCCTAATTATTGCTAATATAAACACTCTCAATAAAAAAGCATTTTAAAGAGTTCTGTCATTTCTACATTATGAAGTGCACTACTCCAATCTCTCTCTTTTTTCATCAGAAATCTGAGTTCAGAACTTGCATTTTATCTCAAGATGTTTTCTCATCCCATAAACTTCCGTAAGGAAACAAGAAGCAATAATTTAGCACCAAGAAAAGAGGAACTTTTCAAATTCTTCCATCCTTTCTGTCTATAGGGCAGATCACTGCTTCTACAACTTGTAATGACATTATTGGCACTTCAGGCTTGGGGGAGAAAGGAAATTTGACAGGCATTGCTTTGAGGTTATTTATTTCAAATTCTTTCGTGAAATAAGATTGTAATGGTTTCTTGTGTCAAATATCAAAATCATTTAGGCTGAGTATTTGTGAACATGAGATGCACATATAACTCAAAGGACTAAATAAAATAGTTACATTTACGGTGATTTCAATTATTTTGCCTCTAGTCAATTTCTCTGTAATTTCCCCCTTTCTGAGGCTTTGCTCTTTATTTGGTTAGATTTGCTCATAAACAAGTTATCTGTGAAAATACAAAAAGTTAATCACTTTTCCATCTTTGTTCTAATATATTCTTTCATGGGTAACTTCAGTTGATTTATTCACCAAAAGAGAGCTTATTTTATATCAATACATATAGATCTGTATTATCAAAAGAAATGTGCTATATCAAGAAATAATCTTTCTAAGATCAATTTTTCTAATTTCTTTCAAAAAGACACTTTTAGTCTGGGGGTTGTGACGGAAACATGTTACATTTAATGTTTTATGTTCCTTTTAATGATAAAAATCAGAATATCCTAGTTTAATGTATGCCTTGGAAACAAGAGTGGGACACCAGTGACTAAGACAAAGGGAGTTAGAACTCAAAAATACTATTTAAAATGGTATTTAGCTTGTCATCCTTTATTTTTTCTGCATGAAAAATTCAAGACTGTTCAAAACTATTTCTACTTGACTATTCCAGATTATTTTCATTAAAAATACAATACTTTGCAAACTACTTAGTACCTTCTATATTTAATCAGTACATTGAAAGAGATAGGAGCTTGTGAGGGGAAAAAAAAGACCATAAATTGCTATTATTGAAGGCTGCATCATAATGAATATTTCCCAAGAGCTCATTTAAAATAATGTTACTCTAGAATATCTAAAAAGCCTCTGAATAATATTTTGTACTTGAAATGTTTAGATTCCATTTGAAGAGAAGGTATTGAGCCAATGAATTAAAAAATGTATTTAAAGTGAAAAACTTACTGTAAGTTGTGTGTTGCAAGAAGTTTCTAAAATAACAAAAAATAATTGTTTTACTAAAGATAATAACTGATGCCTACCATTAGGTTACTGAAAAGCTTTAAAGCTTACAGATATTCAATAATATCATAATGCATTAGATGCATTTGTACTAGGAATACAAATTTGATTTTTTTCCCCAAATTCATTACAACAAGACAAACCGTTGTTTAAAAAATAAATAAATAAAGGGTGAACCAATGCTGTGAAAAAACAACAGGTAGTTTTACCCCGAAAAAGAATTTCAGCTGCAGAGTAGCAGTGCCAGACCCAGCCCAGCTCTGCAGCTAGGAGTCTATTTGCTGTGCCACAAGCTTCATTTGACCTGAGCAGTGCAGGGGAAGTGAGACTCCGTCTCAGCTCGTGCCTTGCTGATGGTTTCCTTCCTCTGCTCCCTCCCAGGCTCATGCTGTGGATGCCCAGCAGTGCCGAACGTCGCAGCTGAAACCACAACTTGCCTGCCAGGAGCAGAGGGAAGATGGATCATCTTCCGCAGCAGGGAGGGTGTAGGGATGCAGCGATGGGCTGTGATTCTGTGCTTCGCTTAGAGAACAGCTGGATGAGGAAACCTTCTAGTGAGGGAAGGCAGCAGCTCCTGTGTTTCCCTCTCCCCAGCACAGAGTAAGTGGCTGCACACCCAGGTGGGACAGGGGCAGCAGCTGTGAAATTGTCACTGGTCCTCCACGTGGGCTTGCTGATGTGGAGACACTCCACAGTAGACTAAACTTCCTACTGATACAGTGAGAGGTCCTGTTTCCAAATCACACGCTATCTTTTATTTAAATGTAGCATTCTTTGTGGCCAGAGCTGATGTACCCACAAGGATCCTCACTAGGCACATACTATATTATTATATTCCCAGCCTGAGCCCGGTGGATATGATGCATTCCCTCAGCCTGGAAAGCATTGCATATATAAAATGTGACAGAAGTTATGCCAGTACCTCATTGCACATAGTTATCCTGCTGCTACACACAAATTACTCTAAAAACACCAGAACTACAAACCATATAGACTCCTATTTTATTTTTCTTTTTCACATTTCCTTGCAGTTTCCTCATGGTTTTGATGAAGTCTTTGTGTTTTGAGAGTAGTATTTGCACAATGTGTTACAGTCATTGTGCAAGAAGCTAAGTGCATTAAGGCTAACTTAATGAGGATCAAGAAGAAGGCTGGAATTAATATCTTGGGGTACATCTCAGTTATGGGAATCACAACATTCTTGCCTCTGTCCAGTGGAGAAGAGATCTCAAGGGCATGGATACCATAATAGTAAGGAGCTACCAACAGCACTGACTGACTCAGAGATGTGAATATTTGTTTAAACTTTCTCTGGGGGAGGAAACAGTGTTTAAAACTGCACACAGCTTATTTCCATGCCTTTGTGTGAAGAATAAAATTATCCTAGGTTTGGAAATACAGCAAAACAGCTGTTTATGTAAATTAGCTAATGCAGTTCAAAAAAATATCAATGTTTCTAGAAGATCATAATATGGACTTAATAGACAGCTGTTGAAGAAAGCATGAACATGGCAATATTTTATAAATTCAAGCTGTTTGGAAGCTGGAGGCCTTTTCTTAGTTTTGTTTTGTTTTGTTTTTTTCTTTAAGTCTCATAAAACGTACTGCTTGAATAGGTGATACACAGACTGTTAAAATGTCACTTCAATTCAGTAGATGAAAGTTAACAAATCCTACATGCTGAAGCAATGTGAAACCAAATTTAACAAAAGTCAGGTGGCTGTTATTTGTGTACTCTAGCACAAGTGCTGGCAACTGTGCAGTGATAGAAGATCAAAGCAAAACAAACAAAACCTTACAGTGCTTCTACACTTCCCCAAAACAAAACAACAGTAATTAATGTTGGATAAAACACTTTTGGCTGTAAACTGCTAAATATACTCACAGAATACATTATCCTCCCAAAGTAGCTGTTATTCATTAAATAAATTATTCAAGAATAGTCTTTTGCAGTATTTGACCATCTCTCCATCTGGTTGAATGCCAACTCATTGAACAAATTGTTCGAAAGATAACAGCTTGATTCATGTATAATGTATTTGAAAAGCTTCTTTCCTGGTTCTTACCATCTCTGTTGAGACTAAGTAATATCCCATGCTTTTATTAATAATTTGTCATATGGCTAACAAAAATGAATATAGGCAGCAATAAAGGACAGGATCTGATTCTTGTCAGTGGGGGTTTTGCTGCTGACTTTAAGTGGGTTCGGGGTTTCACCCAAAATATTTAAGTGGTGACTTTGAAATGTGATATGCATTTTTAGTGTATTTTTTTGTCCATATTCTAAGGAACTGTTTCTATTCTAATATTCTATGGTGATGACAGTGTGCCATAATATTTGGGTATAAATTTTCAATTGATGATTGATATAGCAATAGAATCATTATCCAACATGAACAGAAATGTTTGTGTCAGTTACCTCTCTAAAGAGTCATTCATTGAGCTTATCTCAATCTATAAATCACAGAAGGTGTGGAAATTGCAGTATGAATACAATGGGGATTTTGACTTTTTTTGTGATAAAAAATAAAAAAAATTTGTATATTTATACTGTCTCTCTGCTTTATGAGAAACTAGAGTCAGAGGTGATACACAATAAGCAAGTTTCCAGAAGCCTGTTTGCTGAGCAGCTCCTGCACGCTGAAGACAAAGTGACAATGATAAAAGACCCACTCTGTTGATTACATTAGACAAGACAGGACAAAATAGCACAAGATGTATTAATGTTGAAGTTAAATTTAAGTCCAGGTATAAACGACTTTAGGCAGTGTGCATAAAGCAAGAGAGCTCAAAAATAAAGCACCATGCATTTATCCAAGGCTGAGGGTTCATCTATCCAGGCTGTGAATGTTTTAGTCTGAAGTCTGAAACAACAGCATTGTAATTTGAGTTTGAAGTACATGGACTGCCTTACTGCTTGTGAGCACTGCACTGTATGTAGAACTAATATTATTTTTTTCCTTATAACATTTCAGCCTTTTTCTCAAGTCATTACTTTCCAAAACACTGTCATGTTGTATGTGTGACCTTCAATTTCCATTGCCATGTTTAGATAAGAGCAGCTTATTAAATATACTATTGGCCTATTCTTACAATTTGTAGCATTCCAGTAACTGAGGCTTTTTTCATTCATTTTCTAAACACAGTACAAAAATTTTTTGATAGTATTAGGCTTTGTAAATTTCCTTGTAGAGTCCCCACTTAAAATGTTTGGTGGTAAATACACAAGGAGTTTTAAAGCAAGAATTTTAGTTGTCGGTTTCTGTGTTACTTTGAATTTGTACAGTATGACAGATTCACTGAGTGTTACAGCTGAAAGGAGATTTAAAGCCAGAAATGCTTTTGTACAAATGAATCTTCCCAACTCCTGATCACAGCTCCAAGGGTCATCATTTGGGTTGTTATGGATGATGGAAGGTAGGAAGAGTATGCTCTGCAAGGGATGAAAACCTCTGGGACTTTTCCCCCTCTTGTTCTGTTAAGCTTTTAGACTGACAGCCGCCTTCTGAGTTCTGATTTGATTGTGCCTAGGGTGGCTGATGTTTGGGTGTTAGTGAGACCTTCTTTTATATCAGTATAATGACTGAGTCTTGAGATGGCCTGATGATTTTATGGCGCCAGGAGGATCATCCTGTTGGTCTATTGTGTAGTTTACTTATTAAATTACCTGAAATTACCTGAAATATTCACCCATCTTTTAAAAAGGAAAAAAAAAGGTTTTAAAATTATCTCTATATTGACTTCATCTAGCAGAATTTTCCAAAGATTGAAAACATTTACCTGCCTGAACCAAGGAGGCACTTCCCTATAGCTAATGAGATTAAAAATATTTTTTTTTTTACAGATTAGAGTATTCCCAGAAGAGTAGTGTAATGGAATAAGATGCTTACCCTAGGAGAGCTAAGAGCCTGTGACTATTAGAATACTGCAGTACAGATGGTGGGTGAAGCAGGGTGCACCTGCACCAACAGCATGCAGGTGTAATAGTCTTTCCCTTCCCTAGCTCTTTCCATTTTTGCTGCAATTCCTGCAATTTAGAGGGGAAAAGAATTCAACTAACAATTTAAAAAACCACAGCTATACTTTTCACTCTAGCTCTTCTGATTTGAAGTAAGAGCTGGAAATAAGACTTTTCTCTTTTCTTCTTTTTGGGAGGAGTGGGTAAAATATTTGGAGCTGTATTTCAAGTAGTAATTAAAAAATGTGAACTCAGCTCACAGCAATCTAAATGCATACATTTGAAGTCAGTTTGAGTGGAATATTTATATGCTATAAATTTAAGACTGGTCTTTTGCACACAGTTTCCTAACTCCAGATCCTGTAATTTTGTTTTTCTTCTCATTGTTCTTCAAGTTCCATTACTCCATGCAAATGGCAAGGTACAGCTGTGGTTATCAGACTTGGTTCCTTATGCTATTTTGTTTCAGACAAAACTTAAAATAAAGATTCCTTTGAGAATGTAAAGGCTTAAAATTTTCACTTTTATATCAGTACCTCATACCCTTATACTGGATTTGGAAGCTTTCACTAAAAGAACAGCTACCAGGTCATTTTTGCATTCTGAATAGAGTACTAGCACAGAAGAGCTGTATATCCTGCATCTTGTAACTGAGGACTGTGAAGTCAAAATAAGTAAGAGCAGTAAAAAAATCAATAACTGGGTGTTTTTCTAATAACAAAAGTACATCTATTTCTTGATGATACATCTATAAAAACGAATTTGAATAAGTGTAGGTCATTTTTTCTATATAAGTAAACAGTCCAAGAGTTCACATGTAGATAAATTGAATTTGAATCAAGACTGCAATATTATTTATTTTGAGAGTTATCACAACATTAGCTATTGATATATTGGTGAACATCTGTTTAAGAACGTTTTCAGAATGCAATTTCATTTAGGTAGACTTTTTTTTTAACAGAGAGCTTATCTAATAGATTGTATTTCAGGTGTGAGTATATTTAGATATTGGATTTATATTGGAGTATTCATTTCTTACTCTATTCACTCTTTGAAATTCTGATACTTGTGTTTTGGCAGCATATCTGCTCTTTTAAAATCTCTTCCTTTTTCATTCCAAACAACAGCAGAGTTATTTTATTGCTTACCAGGTTACCAAAAGACACTGCTATGGTAAGAAATGTTCTGTCTCAGAAACATAAACATGATGTCAGTTGTGGAACCACAAGAAAGAAGAGAGGATGGGTCTCATGATAATTTTAACTGTCTCTGTGATCTCCAAAGATATATCTTTGGTCAAGTTAACAGTCAGAGACTGATTTTTATTCTGAAGCCTTGTGGGAGTCCCACAGAGAAATTATTTGGGAGATTTCTCTAGTGTGTGTTTGCTTGGCTTGTTTGCAGCCAGTGTCATCTCCCTATCACATGTTGTAATCAAACCACATCTCAGAAGAATGCAATAGACGTGAGAGGTCTGGAAATTTTTCTGTACTGTCTTCTAAAATTTAGATGTCCCAAATCTCAAAGGAAAGCATTAATCTTCTTACACCCTTGCAACTTGCTTCCCTTCAATATTGGTTCCAACAGCAAGTACAAGGGGACAAATTTTGTACAATGCCATTCCAACACAGCATTTTGAAACTGATAACATTTAAATGCTAAAAAGAAGCCTAAAGCTCACTTGAAGATTATATTTGTATCCATAATTAACATGCTATCAAAACACAAAGATAATTGAACACCTTTGCTGCTGGTCATAATTTTTACCAAACATCAAACACTGTGCATTTTATATCACCTTATCTTTAAGCAGTTAATTTGGCCATGATGAAAATAATCAAGAATTCCAAATAACAACAAGATAATGGCATATTGGCAAAGAATCTAGGAACAATTAATTTAAAAATTATTGGTGTCTGCATCATTCTCAGTAGGGAACAATTATTCTCCCTATTGACTTAAAAATCTGGGTGTAGATCAGGGAAAGAAATGGTTCATGCCTCAGACATTGTTATGAAGGAGTTTTGACCACTAGAGCAAAAGCTGTATCAAGAAGCCTCAACCATAGGAGAACTTGAACTGCAGCTGGAACTGGAACTTGGCCTGGCTGGAACTTTGCACTGTGAGTTAAATCACCTAGATAAGACAAAGGTGACACTATTGTTTGATCATCTCAGGTCTAGGGAGAAACAAACAAAGCTGAGGGAAAGGAATGCATCCCCAAGAGAGCCAAACACAGC
>JAOTQZ010001615.1:8277232-8308490 GCA_026546895.1 Pogonocichla stellata | reverse complement strand
AGAAATTTAGAAAGATAATATCTTTTAAAAATTATCATCAAGTTACTGCAATCTTTTAAAAAAGATCCTTAGGTCTCAACATTTTTTCAGCTTCCTACATCTGCAGCTTTTTATTTGAATCTTCCTTTCCACTGGTATATGTCACAATCAAGTCTACTCAGCTTGTGAAGTTACATACATGTATGAATAATAAAACCTTTTCTATTTATTTGACAAACTTGATAATTTTATAAAAAGACTTCTCATTAGATCTTACATTCTGGCAGCGTTTATATTGAAGTGAATACTTATCATTTTATTAGTTGGAGTTTCAGTTCAGCTTGGGAAAACTTATTATGTTAGACTTATAAGTATTACTGGAACATAGTGGCAGTTTTTGCTTTGGTGGTTTTCCAAGATTAGAAATTTTCTCACTGTAATAATGCCTATTGCAATGCTCACCCTGCTGAAAATGAAAACAATGTATATTTTAATAAGAAAGAATGAATAAAAGAAAATATTTTATGAACAAGTTGTATACAAAAATTTGATGAATGGCATTCATTGCAATATGCACCTTTTAGTTATGACCTTTGATTTTGATTGTCTGAATTTTTACTAAGATCTTCATGAATTTTAATTTGATAAATTGCAACCAGAAAACCTTAATAGAACAGTCAAAAACCAGAACAAGAGTATTTTTCATATTATCCTTGTAAATGGAGTCGTGAAGAAATGTCACAATGTTTTGCTTAAATGCATAGCTAAGTTAAAACTTGGCATAACATAAGACTATGAAAGCTTTATAAACTTTATGTACTTTTTCTTGGACCCAAATAATAGTTGTTCCACATACACTTTATGGGACTTCAGTGGGGGAAGCAAAGCCTAAGGCTGTAATGCTTTTAATTTCCAGGTTCATCATATTCTTAAATGCAACTCCAAAAGCAGGAACATTTTGTTGAGTGTAATCTTTACCTGAAAAAGAAATTACCTGCAAAAAATATGAGTTATTGAGACACAGTGTTTATTTTTCTTGGTATATTTTTTAATGCACACAACACCAGAGTTCAGAGTAAAGAGGATAGGCAAGGCTCTGTTTAGGGAACAAAACAGATTTTAGTGTAATTTAAATCAGTGATTTGGCCTTGCCTGGGAATTCTGTTATAGCTTTGATCTTATCTCAGACATTCAATTTTTCTAACAACCCTTAAACTAGATCTAGCAAAAAATCTATTAAAACCAGCTTTATGCCCAGGTGGTACACAGAGAGCTTGCCTTTAGTTTCATCCTATCTGAAGGTATAGGAGGTATTCTTTAACCATTTTCACTGCTGAAAATCACAACAGAAGAGCAAATTAGGAAGGAGGTTTATACACTTCATTAATTGCTAAATTTAAAGCTTAGCAATTAAGATATTAACCACTTTTTCCCCATTGTTCTGGTTTAAAAAAATCTGATAGAAGTATTTCTGTATCTGGTGAGCAAAAATAACCAGTTGTTTCTCTGTTCAGAGATGAAAAAGATTTTCTTAAGCAATTCATCTGGCACTGTGACTGACATAGAGGATGACTTTTTTGTCCTGATAAATTTTCTTCAGACCAGGGAGGAACCTGTGTCTGATAATTTATGAGATGGTCACAGCCTGTGAGAACTTTTTATTGGCCTCTAATCTCTCCCCTTTTTTCTAAAAGCTCTCCTCTTTTGCTAGCATTCACAAAGTTAGAAAATCCCTTCTGAGGTATTTCAATGGAAAATACCTGGTGGGATTTGAAAAAAGAAAAACTGGAAGGTGTTCATGAGGAGAATAGTTGAAGAGAGATTTAGGAGAGAAAACATGTATTTCTATTAAAGGCCTAATGCCTCTTTTAATTGATAACTACTTTATTTCAGTACATGAGATGGAACTCAAGCAACTTAGAAAGCATTTAGCCATGGACATGATGCCTAAACCAAGGGTGTTTTGTCCTTTAAACTTGGGAATATTCCATCCTTATCCTCACTTCCTTTACTGCTCATGGTTAACTTTTAGCACAGTAAAATTCAAATCAGGGCATTCCTTAGTCTCCTCTTTTCCAGAAGCAGTTGATTCCTTGCTGCTTTACAGCCATTATGCACAGACACACACCCACCCCAGCAGTTTGTGTGTTATACTTCTATGGTTCGGCAGCCCTGAGAAAATACAAGTCATTAAATTTTGCTAAAACAGCTTTCCTACCCTGTGACTGGTTGGTGGTTTTGTTATTAAAAATGATTAAAAAATAATGTGAATTTTGAATCCCTAGAAGGTTGCACTTAAAACACAATAAAGGCTCACCTCATTACTAAGTCTAATAATATTAGATTCAACTTAGCATGAATATCATCCAAAAGCAGCTAGAGTAGAGTTTTGTAGGTAGAATCTACATTACTGTTGATGCCAATCTGCTGACATTGCCTAATACAATATATTGCTATTAAGTATTTAATAATTTTGCAGACTTTTATTACAGTCAGCAGGACTTCATTCAGTAGGACATTAAGAAGATGTGGGAAACCAGAACATTTGCAGCAAACCTTACACAGCACTGCAGGAGTTCTGCCTTGCTCTTGCTGTGATGAGTCACCTTTGGGTAGGTAAGAAAACCCCATAAAATCCTTTATTACCTATTAGAGAGGATATTTACTGGGCTGTGGTTTAGAACTTAGTTCAGAACAAGTGTGGATTCTAAGAAATCTGTTTTTGTGTTCTCTCTCTGCCTGCTTCTTTCCTCTCCTCCATTTTTGCTTCATTCTCTAAAGTATGTCAATCATTAACACCAATTTTTCTCTTTGAAGGTTTATATCACTGCTGAAAATGAACTATTAATGTGCAAGCACCAGGATCCTCCATTCCCACACAGCAGGCACCTCATCCCTGAAGCTTTGCCTTCTACCACACTGATTCAGACCGTTGGCAACCTCATGGCTTGGAAAAGTGATTTTTTCCCCATTTGGAGGTACTGTACACACTGTGTGGCTCATCTATCAATGGCTTTCTGGTTATTAATTGCTCATAAATGTTCATGAATTGGTGTCACTCTGATGAACCTCTTACCTTGCATACAAGCTATTAATTATTCATTTGTAAGCAATTATGCTGATGATTTTTGCATCTTCTATAGCAGCTCATTATGTAAACTAACCATGTTAACAGTCCTGTACTGATTTAGACCTGAGATACAGCTTTCCCTGGCAGCAGCTAAAGACTGCAAGATTAAGTTACTTCTTTTAACAAAGTACAAATTCTTGATAGTTCTTGCTTTTGTAATTGACCAAATAGAAATATTTTCCCAGAAATACAACCAAAAATATCATGCTTTATTTAATTTCTTTTTAAAACCAATTATCCTTGTTGTAGTTATAAAAGGGAAGAATGAAGCATTATTTTTTTAAAAAATGGATTCGTATCTTGAAGAAAAATATTTAGTTAGATGATTGGAAGTCAGGGAAATTTGACTGAGGTATTATGGGGGTATTTGGGATGGGTTTTCCTAATGAAATGTGTCTTGGAGATCCCAAGGGAATATTTGGAGGAGTTAGGTGGGGAATGTCACTCTGAATTACAACATAGCCTTTTTGATATTCAGTTTTGAGAAGGTCAACACAGAGTGAGACCATGACAATGTCCAGACAGGTTAATAAAACAGAGTATTTAGATCCCTATGAAATAAATTAGCATATTAAAAAATTCTACATTTTTGGGAGAGAACAAGAAGTTCTTTTTCTTGGAGGCAAAGACTCATATTATACAAGAACAATGCTCTACAATCACTGTTTAATTGAAGGGCTGATTGCAAGATAAGTTTCAGAAGAAATACAGAGAAAAAGGCAATATCCAAGCATGAGTTAGCAAAACCATGCTAAGTAAATTCATGATTTACTGAGATGATAAAGCACTTGAGAAGCCAAAATTCACTGAGTTGTAAAAAGCATACAAAATATTTTCAAACACTATCAAAATCAAAGAGATTTTTTCTTGGTTTATTTTATTTTCAGGGGAATTAAAGAGGAGGCTAGAGAGAGGCTTATTTTAGTCTTACTTAAATTCTGCCACTCTTGACTTACATTTTTCTTCCTGGATTTCTGTTCATACTGTACTATTGGGAACTGACGTGGAAGGATAAATGAAAAAAAACAAAAACAAAACACACTAAATGTGAAAAAAAACCTCTGCTTTTCTTGGGTCTGAATATCCTAAGAATCCCAACTGCTTTGCATCTAGGCACATCACAGTCTGTGATGCCTGCTTGATGGGGCTCTCAGGGACTGCAGAACAACCTTCTAAGGACACTTCATAAAATGGGGGAAGCAATCAACCACAACCTGTTCGCTTTTCCTTTCTCTTGTGAAAAATTGTGTCAGACAGATGTCCCTTTGCTTAATAACTGTATAAAAGAAATGTAAGAACAATATTTTGTCAGTGGTACTGTTTTCATGGACCCTGGATAGCAGGGCTTTTTTGCCATTCCTCGTGTGGTCTTTACTGAAGGACTGGTGTGCTGCTACACTGGAAAATCTCCACTGCTCTGCACTGAGATAATCCTCTTTTAACTTGCTGTAGAATCTTGAACTAGGTCTTGGGAGTAGCTTGAAGTGTGCTTAAATCTTTCAGCTGCTGTACAGAGGAGTTTAGTAGTTTAAATTATGTAGCATATCCACATTCTGCCCGTTACCTCTATTTTCTCACTTTGGAAAGAGTCATATTAACTTGAGAATATATTACTTTATTTTATGATAGAAATACTTTTTTGAACATACTCCTTACCCATAGGAGTAATGAATATTTGTTAATAATGATGGTAGGATTGTCAATAATTTCTAGCTTAGTAATGGATTTAAAGAGTTGCTGGACTACATGAATAAATACATGTTCCCAGAAATGACCAAGTTGGTCTAATACTTTCTGTACTCACTTTACTAAAGAAGTGGGGAGCTATTTTTGAAATTGTTATATTTATTTGTCAATGAGGATCATGAATACCATTTAAACATTTGAATATCACAGGATCATGAATACCATTTAAGCATTTATATATCACGTAGGTACTTTCCCAAAAGAAATCAATAGTGCAGATTCATCAGAGACTTATTAGCAGCCAACCCAGCACAGCTATCAAAGTGCTCTTCCTTTCAACTGAGGTGCACCTCTCTTATTAGTGACATGCATTAACCATCTTCTTTTGGGATTTTGCACCACTTGAGTAACTGCAGGATGATAGTTAGTTTATATAATGAGCAACAGTGCAAGAAGCAAAATATGCAGCATAATTAATTAGAAATGAATAATTAATATCTTCCATATACTTACAAGTTCATCCAGCTGTCATGCACTATAAATGCATGAGAATTTTAGAAATTTAACAGCCAAAGTGATACGAGTATATGATAGTTGAATGCTATTTTTATACTTCTTGATCAAAATCCTGCTGTCTACATCAGACTTCACGCTCTAAAGAACTGTGGAGGCTTTGCCTATGACTAGTAAAATATTATTCATCAGGAACTGTGGTGATAGGAGTAATGGGTTCAAAGAGAAACAGGGGAAATTTAGGTTAGATATATAGAAGAAAGTCTTTACTGTGGGGATGGTGGGACCCTGGCACAGGTTGCCCACGGAAGTGGTGGGTGTCCCATCCCTGGAAGTGTTCAAGGCCAGGTTAGATGGGGCTTTGTGCAAACTGATCTGGTGGAAGAGGTCCCTGCCATGAAATCACTCTGTGATCCAGATGTGGAGGGCACCCATTTTGATAATCAGATTTGCCAAGATAAAAGCAAATAACTTCTCTAAGAGTGTAAAGATACTAGTTCTTTGTCCTTTTACTAACTCAAATTCACATATATTTGGAATCAAGTGGATAATTTCCTTTGAAAAATCACTGAGAACTATCCTGTTTTTACTCATGTCTGAGGAGCCCTGTTGATTGATAGAAGTAGAGAGTTCCCAGGGAAAGCTAAGACTCACACAGAAATGAAAACAGGTACTTGGAATATAGATGATAAAAATGTCTCAGGTGAACAAAAAGCTAAAAATCACCTGTTATTAGATATTTCAGCAAATCCTTAGAGAAGATAGATCCTATATCTAAGTCTACTACAGAAATAGTTTCAATTTGAGCTCACACATTTCTTGACTCAGAAAACATCTTACCACGGGGCACAAATCAGAGGACAGGCTTCATTAGTTTCAGTTCTACAGTTTCATTGAACTACTTGCTTGCTTTTTGTTTTTTTTAATCTCAAATCCTTGGTGGTTTAATTCTACATAGTCTAATTTATTGGCCTATAATGGTAGTTTTGTTTTCAATTTATGAATGCTTTACCTTATTTTAATTGACATTCCTGGGCTGCTAAATTATTTCTGCACGGAACTCATTCTCAAAGGATTTAATTTGGATCTGTGTAAAAATTGATAAATGTACAGAGGAATGGGGAAGAATAAAAACAAAGAGCTGGATACAAATCTCACAGCTCAGAAACAGCTCCCCAAAGGGAGATTCCTTCAAGCAGATCAGTGTCCTTCTGTGCTGAAGTCAATGGAACTACACTTGTTTACACCTCCTAAGGATCTGGATACACACCATTAATACCTGATTCAGAACCCATAGAAATACTTTGTTTTCAGTATTGTGACTTTATGGCTGGAATAATCTGTTGGTATTTATGAGCCTCCTTCTTAATGAGTTCTGGCATGTTTGTTAGGAAGCCTGTGATTGTACCTTGCCCAGGGTAAATCTCTGAGGAGCAGCTTCTTTCCTGGGGTGCTCTAGGAGTAGTGCACACCTTCATGATTGCTGGATATAAATAGGCAACCCAGCTGCTGCTGTTGAGGAGAGTTTACTGTGTGAGGGGAGGGAGGGGGATATTCTACTAAACTGTTCACTGTTTTTTTGTTTGTTTGTTTCTTTTCTGAAACACACTTCAGGCAATTTTTGGCTTCTAATACTAAGAACTGAAGTGGTTAATTTTGAAGCCCCTGTGAGAATAGCAGAGAAGCCCAATGCTTAAAAGAATTTGGTAAAATATACCACCCACTCATTTATTAGTAGCAATATGTCTACTAGGAAATTTAATCTTCTAACTATTTAGGCATTTAGGAAATATGTGGGTTTTGCCTCTCAGGAACAGGTGGAGTTATATGCCTTGCATATATATATGAGAAAGTTCCCCTGAATCTTGGCTGAAATAAGTTTCAGAGCAGCAGAACTGCAGCATAAATATGGGTGAGGGATGACTCAGGAGCTGCTTGGTAGCAACTTCATTGGTTTTTATTGTCTTGAAATACGAACATTTCACAATTTTTCGTATTCCTTTTCTGCAGACCTTGCTTGAGAACCTCACGAGACCAGTAAGAATTTTATTATGAGACTTCTGCACGTTCTGTTTTTGAGTAGGTTTCATCTGTACTCTTTAGGCATTGCTGTTCTTGTCCCAGTACAGTCAGGTCTGGGCAACAATAAACAGTAAGCAGCCTGCCAGACAGAGAGAGGCTGGAGGAAATACACATGGCCTTTCATCCATGATGGGGTTTTTTTTTAATTTCAAAATTTTCTGCTGATATGTTTTATTCACTAGATGGTTTATCAATGAGATGCTTTATTCACTTGAGATAACTCAGATGAATTCCTACCAAATATTTTTGGTGGTTTTTTTTTTAAAGTAGCAGATACTTGATTAAATTATTGCTGACACTTTGGGATATTTACCAAAGACAAGGAAAAAATAATGCACATTGATGTATCTTAATATATAAGATGAAGTGTTTTCATCTCATTTTATCAAGATGTAATGGCTATCTGTTGCTCCAATAAGAAAATATGAAATTGAAATCACTTGATAGATCTCAAAAAGCACATCTCATAAACTGATGATGGAAAGGATGATTTCGTCATTATATTTTGATTACTTAGGACGATTTCATCATTATATTTTGATTGTTTTTCCCTTATTTAATGTCATTCCTTGTTTAAATTTGCAGCTATCAATGCCATTAGTATGCACTCAGATTGGTAAACACAGCTGACAAATCAAAAAATAGAACAATTAGAATTTTTTTCTTGTTTCACTTGGGCAAAAATACTTGCAGTTACTGCAGTGCGAATGACCTTGAAGCCTCTCACACTTATGATGAAATTCTCATTTTTCCTGTAAATTCAACATGACTAAATATGTTGAATACTGCCACTCTTAAGGCTAACTAAGAATAATAAAAATTAGAAAAAAGTAACTCTTAAATACACAGGAAATTTAAGTAATGTGTTTTTAAACCTGTTTTTGTGCTACAGACTTTTTGCTTGATGACATTAGTGCTCTTTTAAGCCCTTTTCTAGATTCCTTTGCATGCATCCTGTTGCTCTTTGCCTCAAGGTGCATAACACTCATATCATAAACATGAGAGTTTTTCAGTGATTTATTTTATGTGAAACTTTAAAATAGCATGTTTATAAACTTTTAAAAGACATGTTTGTCTCCTAATTCAGAGCTGAAAATAACTTTTCTTAGCTCTTTCAATGCCTGGATATCATAATTCTCATTAAAGGAAAAATTATTTTCTCAGAGACAAAACTTTTGAGTAAATTTTTTTTCGCCACATTTCACAACTATTGGGATAAAACCCACAAATTTCTGAGTCAAGCTTAGGTGTACAATGCTTAGGAGAATATTTGAAGATCACTTACACATTTTTTGTGCATTCCTTTGGTCACATAGTGTCTGGTATTGTTAAGAAGTTGCATTTGTGGGGATATGGCATGCTAGTACCAATTTTAGATAGAAAGATATCTTTTATGAATAGTTTTCTAACACTTCTGCTACTTAGTACCTACAAAATCTATGTTACTCTGAGACTGGGTGGATCCATACACTGATGCTCAAATACTGAGAAGATAATTATCAAAGTTACAAACTTTAATGGGCTGGATATCTTTTGGGATATCCTTTGGAATAATAAGAGGGTTTTCTCTGGGGTTTTCTGTATGTGTTCCCAGTATGTTGGCTCTAAACCTCTAGTTTAGCTAGACTTCTTTTTTATCCAGGAATAAGTAAACTGTTGGAATGAACACTGAGTGATCTTCAATGAAAAACCTTCACTAAATCAGGTGAATATTAAAATTATATTTACCTCTCTTTTTTCATCAATCTGCTGATTCACAGATTGAATCAGAGAGAGAGGACTTCTGAACACTACAGAGTTTGCTGTGATTAGATTGCTTGGCTCTTTTTTATGTCTCTGTCATAATTTGATAACAGAGGCATCCAGTGGTATGAACACATCAGTGCTGTTCGTTGCTGAAATATTCCTTCTGCTATAGGGAGTACAGAATGAAGTCAGGCATCTAATTCCAAAGGTTCACACACTACTGAGTCACAAGACGCAAACCCTAAAAATATGGTTTTTTAGAATCCAATGTGACTGCATTATGACTCTAAAAATGGTAGCACAAAGTATCTTAGCACACGTTGTTTATTTGAAAATTCAGTAACCTTAATACTACATGTATTTACTGCCTGTGTCTTTTAAATAAAACTGGAGCTTTCAGAAAGCAACTAATATCTTTTGAGATTTAGACAATATATGCAATATTTATTTTCTATGTTTAATCTCTCCCCCTCTTCCCTCTATCTCAAAGCAGTCTATCATTGGATAGCTAAGTTATACTAAGAAAGCTGTGAAAGACTACTTCTATTTTTGTGGAAAATTATCTTATTACCACACATCAGATATTTATAAAACTACTGCACTAAAAAAAAAAAAATATATATTCTTTACAGTGAGCAGGAACAGTGGAAAAGATATATGCCTTGTAAAGCTCACTATAGATATGAAAATAAACACCCAGAATAAAGGCATGAGCTTACTAGAGAAATATAAACGATAGAGATAATATTTTGCAGAGATGAACAAAATCCCAAATCTGATAAATTTTGTATTAGAAGAAAGATTAAGGCGGCAAAGGGCAAGAGTACATAGAAAAAACATTTCTTACATTTAAACTAGTCGAAGAGTTTCATAAACACTTCTTAGTGACTGACTTTCAAGTGTCCCAAGTTGGATAAAGGGCATATACAAAAAAAAGATCTTCTTTATTTAATGATCTTAGCATTCTCCATCTATTTTTATATCTCAAAAAATAAAAGACAAAAATTTCTGGATGTATTTTTCTAGCATTGCTAGAGGTCACCTGCAACACTGCTGCTGAACATAGCCCCTCAATGGAATAATTTCCCACAGGTGTGTATCTTGTTTCATCAGAGCTGTAGTAAAGTCATGCTTTCCAAAAGAAGATGTTTTTGATCATACATGAGGTTTACACTACTTAGGTTTAGGAAGGTACTCTGAAACTGATGTTTCTTTTCCTTTAAATTATATAGAAGATTTTTCCCTTTCCACATTTTTCACCCAGAAAAGGACTGAAAATAAATATCTTTCCAAATTTTCCCTAATTAATTTTACTTTTGCTGTGAACAAGGGTGCCATAATATGAGCCAAGCTCTGGAGAGCAGTACCTCAAACAAAAGAATTAAGTATTCTTTTTCTGCATAAATAGATGCATTACTTCAGTCACTTAACATACCAAACCTCATAGAATTAGCATGATTTCAGTCTCTATAGATGTTTCCTTAAAAGCAAGTAGAAAAAAAAAAAGGAAGTGGGAAAACATGTAGTTCTGATTAACAGTGTGGATTTGTTAGAAATTTCAGACTGTCCTTCTCTGCATAATTCTGATTAGAGGGAACATGGCAGTGAACAATGTGTCACTCCTGGACAAAGGCTAGAATAGGGTAGGGGAAGAGTGGAGACACTTGCATTTTTGGGTTTATGAGGGAGGAGAAATCACTCATATAGATGAAAAGACAGCCTAACATTTAAAGTTTCAAAATAATCCTGGGATATAAAGGCCTACAGAATATGATGTGGGCTTTCCTTCATTAGAATTTTCCTTCCAGTTAAGTATTATTTTTTTTTTAGATTAACCTAAATACAGGATAAACACTGAATACACTAAAGGATGAAATCAAGGTTAATTAAAACATCTAAGTCTTTGATTACAAAAGTGATAATTGCAGTAGAATTAAGAACAAAACTCTATTGAATAGTTCCTTATTAGGTATGCTCAACCTTTTCTATCAGGTCCTCAGAGTTTTTAATACCCTTTCTGTCTCTTTATTCTTATATTCTTTGTTCCCTAGAAAGACAGAGAGAATAGAAGGAAATGAAAACTGAAAGGAGGAAGAAGGGAGAAAAAAAGTCTTGTTAAATTTATGCAAAATACCTGTCTGTCTGTGGGTAACCTGCTTCTATGATGATATACTCTATTTCCTTACTTTCTGAGACACACAAATATTTGCTGTTTACAAGAATTTGGCATAACAGCTGTAGAAAAGCAAAGTCAACCCATACTGATATATTGATATTAGTAATGTAGAATTTTTTTCAAAGGCTGAAAGTGGGAGGAGAACAAAATATTTTACCAGGACTAGGAGAAAAAGTTCCTAGTATAGCTAGTAGTCTGTGCTGTCAGCTGCAACTGTGACTTTCCAGGAAAAGGGCTATAACTGAGAAAGCCACATTTCTTTTTATCTTCCACTTTTTTATTCTCTTTCCCCCTTTATGAGTAGTCCATCTTATAAGAAGACTGGACTACAGTGTAGCAACAGGAGTAGAAGTACTGCCTCTGAAATATATTCCTTTCTTTTCTTAGCAAGGACACTTCAAGTTCTTGAGGATAATAGCTGAAAGGATGAATGAACAAGAAAGATTATTAAAATGGGGGTGTACTTAAGATGATATTGAGGAGGTTCCCTGGGTGGCCCTGTTTCATATTGTCAAACACATTTTTTCTTCATGAATAATGTGCTCTCTGTTGGAGGGCTGCCTTAGTGACTTCCAGATCCAGATTTTCTGAGGCAAGTATGGTTGATAGGGCTGAACATACCCTTTGCCCAGACCATGCAGTTCTCAGAGGTGTTCCCACTGTTCAGCTTTCTCTGTGAGGGGCCTCAGTGTCTGACTGTTCAATGGCTGCAGGGGAAGGACTAGTGCAAGTAAGCAAGGGATAATAGCACCACTAATGCCGTGGACCTCTTTCCATAATCATGGCCTTGAACAACAGGCCTAGCTGCTCTCACACAGTCAGCTTTGCTGGGGTGCTTATTTCACAGAGCATCTTGATGACCAACTGCACTGTCTTGAGTTAGAGCAGCACATATAAAGCAGGAATCAATATTTTGAAACAGGGAGAACTCATTATACTCTGTCTCGAAGTGGGCTTCCAGAGGTGTGCCAAGGACAGGCTCTTCCCAGCCTAGATGAGGGCACAGGCACTGCCTAATGGCTGTGCTGCCAGGAAAGGCTGACCAGGAACAGAGCCCAGACAGAGCAAAAGGAATAAAATAGGTGCTTATTGAAAGGATTCACTTTGGGCAGTGTAACAGCCTGGCAGGGGCTACACCCAAATCAAACCCAAGATGGATCCTGGTCACGAGTTTTTACACTTTTATAAGTTTGGGTTCGTCTACCAATTGGGGTCAATTATCCAACCACAGCCCCAGGCTGTGAAATCTCAGTCCCCTCTCTTGCCCCCTTTCCCTCGCTGTTTATACTTTCTGGGCACCAGTTGTCCTTGATTGTCTGGCTAGAAAGAGATTATTTTGTCTAACTACCCTGTGAAGAGAACTAATATCTAATATGAAGTTTCTGACTTACGCACTGAGCAGCAGAGGTTCTGAAAAATATAAAAGCTAAAACCCAAGGCACCAGCTGGAGTGCTGAGGATGAGGTAGCCACAGACAGCCCTGTGGAGGGGAAGGAGAGGGTGCACCTGGGGTGGATCCTAACAAAGCGTTCATACACGTGTGCCTGACAGAGATGGGGTCTATGGGTGCCAGCTGGGAAAGCCAAAAGCATCACCTACATGTTTCCAGCTCACTGTGCCTCTGTGGAGAGACCCATAAGACAGGCAGATTTTGCTGCTCTGGGTGTTATTGCTGGACATAGACTCAAGGCCAGCTCAGTGACTTCTGCTGCTGGTCCCACCCTGTCTGTGGGGCTGTGGGCTCATGGCTCTGCCTGGATCCAGGGGCTGGCACATTGTGGGGTTCCTGCAGAGCTGCCTCAGCACCCCAGAGAACCCCATAATTTGGGTGCAGGGAGCTCAGGCTGAGATCACAGACTTACAGAATAGTTCTGCCAGCAGCCACAGAGTACTTCCTGTCCAAAGAAGTGGCTGAAGAGAAAGGGGTTTTTCTTGCAAAAGTTTTGCAGTCCCCTCAAGGTGTCCCATTGCCCTGCATACATCAGGGCAGTCAAAGGGAGAAGAATGCCTGGTTCATGTTGGCAGCGTGCATGTGTGTATAGACACCATTATTTAAATCTCAGCCCTTCCCCTACACTCAAGGGATTGGGCTAAAGACCTTGGTTGTGATCAGGAACTGCAGTGGCCTTGGGCCCTTTCATCTCTGGAGAGAGAAGAAATAAGTAGGAAAATAAATACTGTGTTTCTCACTTGCTTTTAGGCAGATGCTCGAAACACTACAGCTTGAGAAGTGTTACATTTTGCTGTCTTCATTGTAATTAGCTGTTATTCTTTATTTGCTGAAAAGCTGGAAATGCATTTTGGCAAAATGGGCTGGGAGCATTTTTCAGCTGTTTCTTTTGCTGTACCATATTCTTAGTCAATTAATTTTAGTCTTTCTGTATGTTACAGCTAATAGTACAATATTACTAGAATAATAGTGCTTTCTCTGATATCTTTAGTATGCTAAAATTAAAAATTACTAGAACTGAAAGGGCATTTTCCATTAAATTCTTCATTATCTTTTGCAGAGACAAGTAAATTGATTTTGAAATTCATGGCTCTTATTACACAAATGAATACTTTATGTTGTTAGTAGGCAAACAGTTTTTCTTCTGTTTTCCTGTTAATTCCAATAAATCTGCCTTTGAATGTTCAAGTGGCTTTTTAACTTCATATTTAAAATATTATTTTCACTTGAAATTTTGAATTTCATCATTTTAAGGAAGATTTCTTCAATGTTTATGAAGTTAGCCTATAAAATGGTGTTATGGATACAGATTTTTCAGATCATGGTTTTACATAGTGAGCTTGCAGAAAAGCAGCCCCCTTTCTGCTCTTCTGGTGAATACAGCATGAAAACATGCCTGATTCTCTGACTCTGACAAGTTCAAAAATTGCTCTTGTGCTAACAGACTTGCTAAGTTTCTATAAGATGGACAGGTGCATATATATACACTTTTGACAATGCTTTAAATTGAAATTGCACCCACACTCAATATTGCTTAACCAGACAATAAAATAAAAAAGAAAATATTAATAACTTGGTTTTGCTTTACTTTACTTATGTTTTGCATTCTTTTTAATTTTGGTTATGCAAAAATAGAGTGATGTGGTGATATTTTAATTTTCCCTGTCCCAGCTAAATTAGCTACTGCACTAGATTAGTTATACACTTAAAGAGCTTCCAAATTTATATATTTTGCTGGGGAAAATAAAGAAAATGAAAGGTATTTAGCTCCTGAGACTTTTTTTACTTATTTTAAAAGATAAGGCAATTGGAATATATACATTTATTGCTTAATTTGCTACTTTTTAATTTAGTGAAAATTTGAGGTTTTCCTATCCTTAATTTTCTATCAAGTATGGTTAAGAAGTCTGTTTTCCCTGAAGTAAAACTAGGTTCAGTACACTGAAATCAGTTCAATTCCTTCCCTTATAACAGATTCACAAACTTGAACTTTGTCTCTAAGTTCAAGGGAATTTTTTAGAGAAATATATTTTCTAGTACTTTTTTTTTTTAGTGCGTTTTTTAATTCTAAAATTCTGAATGATGGGTTTTTACCTGCCTTTGACAGGCTGTGAGGTAAACTCACATCAAAAGTCTGGATATTGTGGTGTGGAGTATAAAACCTGTGTTAAATCAGATCCTGTGTTCTTCTGTAACACTCCAAACAACAAAGTTATTGAGATTACTAACATATAAAAAAATTTCACATTCAATTCTCAGTATAAAAGTTCCTGATTTTTTGATATGTGATAGACACAACTGAAAAAACCTGGGAAGTATTTCTACAGTTTATGTTTTGGTTTTTATGTTTTTTCCTTCTGCCAATGGAAAAACTTGGACCCTTTAGATAAGCCCAATGTGAACTGATTATTAACTGTGTACTTCAGATAGGCTTGTCAACACATATAAGTTAAATTGTTGTTGATATTTTTGATGGCTAGTTCCTGGAAAAGATCCTAAAACTCAGCAGTCCAGTTTTTCTTAATTTATGCATGGAGATATGAAGTGGTTCAAGGAAGGAAATGCCATGAACTGACAGAAGTTTGCACACAATTTCTCAACAGAGACATGTTGGCATTTCTACTATATTTGGAGGTTTAGCCATCTTAGGTCTGAATTTATGTCCAGTCTATGCTTAAGTGTTCATGTCAGTAATAACTTTTGTCTGATGTGATAACTTACACACTATAAAATTCCCGCTTAGCAGCAGAAGGAGATGATGTGCACTATTTGACTGTTTATAAATCTTGAGGCTAGAACATTTGCCCAGCTTGTGGGTGGTCCACACTAGATAGATAAAAATATTGAATTTAAGACCCTTTTTCCCCCCTGCTATGTGTCCTGTGTTACCTTTTCCACACTCTTTTTCTAACATCAGGAATTTTCCATCCTTTGTGATTCAATGAGCCAGGTTGAACATATAGGCTGTACACTGGTTCTGACCTGCCAGTTGCTAAATTCCCTGGCAAGATGTACTCCAAGACTTTATACTCACTGACTGAGATAGCATGTGCTCTATTTTCTGAATGAGTTCGTTTACTTCTGAGACAATTGAATGAGACAAAATGACAACATCTATTTTTGTGCCCATTTAGAGGACAAAAGGCAATGAAAATAATCTCAGGGATTCAGGTAAAGTTCTGGATAACATCTAGCTCTCAATGGGATTTATCAGTTTAAAGCTGTGTACGTGCACCTCAGCCAGAGTTGTGATGGACTTCTGGGCACTGAGGATCTGCCGGTGCAGAAGGCATCACAGATTTATAAAGGCTGACATACTGGTTCACATCTCCTCTACAATTTCTGTGTAGTTCACCCTGAAAATGTGTGAACACTCCACTTTCAACCAGCTAATGCTGCCTGCCTTGGAAAGCAAGATTTAATACAACAGTCTTTCATCACATTTTCTCAAGACTTGAATGGCTAAATGAATGCCCAGAGTGAAAAATATTGTACAGAAAACTCCAACACACAACTTTAACATAAGAGGGCTCATAAGAGGCCTTTTTAATGAATATTGAGTGAACAATTTGTAGTGCTTGAAAGAGAACTAAGCAAGTCTGACTCATGGCTCTATCTGTTTTCTTGAGAGAAAGAAATCAGAAATGTATGGCACATTTTATGATTGGCTGATTGATTCACCCAACTCATTTAAACTAGTGGTCTAATATAGACCACTAGGATAGAATTGACACACTGTCATAAATTGTATAAAACCTTGTTCATTTTTCCATCTTTTCCTACTTTGTTAGCCTGGCTACAATTAGGACATTGTTACTGAATTTCTCTTTACATTTAGAGAACACCCTTTTTTGCAAGCTCAGTAAATGTCAAATGGTTTTCAAATGGAATTATTTTTTGTAAGATTGGCAAAATAAATCATATTCATTTTTTATTCAACAGTAAGAGTATCAGGATAATAAACCCAGGAGATTTATACAGGTTTTTATTAAACTGTTTTCCAATCCTCCCTTTGATTGATTGTTTAAAATTCATTTGTCTCAAGTTCCTTGCATTTGCAGATAACATGCACAGAGAAGTCATACAGGAGGATTGTGACATACAGTGTTACAAACTCTTCTGACAGTAATTTATTGTCCCCACAGTTATGTGATTTGATTACTGTTTTACTGTGAGTATATCACTCAAGACACTTTAGCAATAAGGAGTCTACTAGAAGCAGCGTCTCTAAAGTGTTATTAAACACTCAGTTTCTTCCCCAGACTAAAAGGATAATTAAAGACTATACTGAAATCTTATAAAAACTAATCTATCATTCCTGACCACTTGAAGTAGATTTTGAATGTCCTGCAGTGAGCTGACTGGAAAATATCTGTAGGTATGATCCACCTTTTGGAAGCTGAGGGGTTGTTTCATATTCTATCAGTTAATTAAAACAAGAATGTGGCTGGACTACAGACTCTGACTTACAGATTTCAGAAACTGGGAAAAAAAATTGCAATCAATGTCAGCTGGAGAACACACCGGGGTTCCCTCCTTTTTCTTCACTTTCTTAAAGTGTTTCAAGTGAAAAATCCCATCTTGAGGTAATTTCAAACTTCTCTTCAGATTTTTCTCTCTTTTCTGTAGATGATGCACTGGTCTAGGTTCTTGTCTTACCTTACACACAGAGAACATTAACTTTTTAAAAAACCTTAATTTTTAAGCAAGTACCAATTACTTCTGCATGATACTGTCTTTTCAAAATGATTGCAGTAAAAACAGAGCATATTTGACCCAATTTTTTTACCTGTGTGATGGCTCTGTATTAATTCCTGGGATCTTTTTTTCTGATGAAAAGTGCTGGTGCACCAGATTAATGATAATCGAGAAAATGATGTTTTAGTGTTAACTGTGGGCTTGCACAAGATCTTATTGGTGACTCTCCATACCAAGGGTTTCTTCCATAAGGGTTATGAATTTGAATGAAGGCTGGTCTAACAGACCATGAAAATGTAGGCTTTTCTAACCAGGTGGCCATGGCATTCCCTTTTAAACAGGAAACTGAGACTACTTGTCTATGTTTAAATCTGGTACTTAACACGTTGTCATTTCATCCCTAAATCCTTAACAATGCTTTTCTTTTAAAATAAGTTCTGGGGAAAGTATTAAAGGTTAAAGCATAATAAAAGGTTTGAAAGATTATAATTTATCACCTGATACTCTATGATATTTTCTCCAAAATTATGAAAATGCTATAGTAAAAGAGGAGATGACAATCCTAATACTGATTTTAGGTAATGACTGATTTTAGCTGAAGATCTTTTTACTTCTTCAGCTCTTTCAGATATATTGAATAACTGCATAGTAAAAATAACTTAAATTTAGATTTTGAGATCACTTAAATGACTTTGCATGTGTATTATTTCTTTAGTTGATAGAAACAGATTTCTTAACATTTCCTTTATGGGAAAACCTGTGATAATAATAACATGAATTTAGTAAACTGAGTTGACTGTGTTGAAACTGAGAAAACAACTGAATTGATTTAAATAAAACCTGCCATGAAAATATTTTATTTTGAAGCATTCTTCTTTCACACAGTAAACCAGAATTTTTGTAGATGACATTTTTATAGCATGACAAAATAAGCTTTGATGAACAGACTGGTTGGATTACTGAGAATGAGCTGACCCAGTCGCTGAAGATTTCAGACACAGCAAATCATGTAACAGTATATAAAGCAACAAGATACACACACACACACACACATGCACATATATAAAAAATATTATTGACCCATATGAATAAAATGGTTTATAAGGCTGTGAGCTTGACAGGTGAGGGAGCGAGATCACTCCCCAGAACACAGATTACCTTGGGTAAAAAAAAATACATTGAATTTTTTTTCATATGGCTTAAGTATGATTTCCATCACGTGCTTCTGCAGCTCCTAGGTTTATGACATGTCATTAGTGATAGCATTATTGATGACATTGCTTCTTTTTATACAGGGGGCGTGTGATTATTACAATGACATTGTTATATTTTATATCAATTTTGCATGTTGTCTTGAAAATAGCTGCTCTTGAAGTCAACACTGTGCAGCTTCAGAATTCATCATTGTAAATCCATTACACTTCCTTTTTTCCAGTCAGTTTGATCTCTCTGGGAAAGTATGTCATGCATCTTTATAAACAACATGTTCTGCTCTGTTGAGATGTGTGCTAGTAAAAAAATCAACAAAACAGAAACAAAAGAAAACAAAAATCCAACATGAGTTTCCCATATAAAAATGTTTTCCCATTGGTGAGCCTTCTCCATAGTTATGCAAATTAAATTTGGCAAGATTTTTGTGACAGCAACAATGCATGTTGACAGTCATGTCAGGGCTAGAATTTGAGGTAATTATACTGTAGATTTGACTCTATGGTGCCATGTCTTGATCTGAGACACAAAGTCACTCACGGTGAAATCCACCTGCTTATAAATATTGATGCTCCCAACATGACTTGTCAGATTGGTGATGAGTACAAGCCCTTTCTTATAATCCAGCAAATTATTGAACAACATAAGTTCACTGTTGTTTATCTCGCCAGCTTTGTTGTGATCAATTGCTGTATACCAGATGTCAGCTGCCAAAGCAGCACATTGAAGTCATCTGTGATGAGCAGTTTGTCTGCCACAGGATCTATGCCAGTGTTGTAGTGAAGGCTGCTGAACTTTTTATTTCCCTTACAGAATTCGAGCCTTTTTTTTTCAAGTTCCAGTAAAAGCACGGTTGAACTTGCCACATAATGGTAGTAGGACTGGTCTGAAATTTCTGCCTGGTCATGTTTGATTTTGGTGTGTTGTTATTTTTTTTTTTTTTTTAACTGGGCTACATAACTTTGCAACTGCAAATTGTGCAAGGTTACTGGCATTGCCTGGGCATGGTCTCTGTGTCTGGGTTCCAGAGATGATTAGTTCAGCTGTTCTTTCCTGGATCCTCACAGCACTGGTATGGTTCTACAGTCTTCACAATATCCTTTGCTCCATTGACAGGGTTTTTTTGTTTTATCCTTCACTCATATTGTTAGGGGGATGTTAGTATTGATCATTTGAGCTATCACCAACTCGTTTCAGTTTTCAATAGGATCAGACACAGTTTTTGTGTAACTTTCTCACACCTGGTTTTGTTTTGCTCACAAGGCAAATTGGTTGTGCTTGATTCATGCCTTCTTTTAAAACACACCTGAAAGGTTAGTGGTTTCTGAATTCAAATTTTTGTTATTGAATATGGGGAGCATATTTGAAGATCTTAATGTAATCTTGTCTATTCTTCTATCCAAAACTGAAGCTGTAACTCTTTTGAAGTGCAACTTGTGTTGCTCAGGAACTGATACATTTAATGTGATTGGAGATTTTAGGAATATATAAAGGTTAATAAAAGGTGGAGCAATACAATTGTAAGGAATCGGATTCATTGAGTTGGATAGTGGATAGTGAGATCTGTCTCAATAAAGGGGTGAGCAAAATGTGCTGAGTACTCTTCCAGAGCTATTCTTTAGCAAGTGCTATGATGAATGTTTTAGCTGTCTCCTAGGTAATTTGAAATATTCCTCATTAGCACACAGACTGTTGAGGAGAGCTTCTGAGTAAATCACCTGAGTTTTTCTGCTGCAAATCTCCATTGTTTCACTTGTCTGTGTCACTGATGATTACTTGGATAAGGAGTAAGAGGCTTCCTGCTCCTCCCTCAACTAGAAACAGAAGGAAAACGTGGCAGTAACAGAGGTGCATATGACTTTGTTAAACTTTTAGAGAGATGTTGTACAGCACATTCAAACATTCCCTTCTAAACCAGGTCCTTTTTCTAAAATAGTGCTGGTGGCTCTATGAGGAATGAAATTAGGATGATATAACTACAAAAAAATTATAGCACTACTTTCCAAGTTTTGGCATCAAAATGTCATAACTAGGCTGTTATTTTGTTGTTTGTGTGAAGGGTTTTTTACAATAGTTGTTATATTTTTTCAGTGAGCATTGCGTGCTTAGCCAATATATATATGTATTTTCTGTGCATCTAATTTTCATATTGCATTCCTCATTAATATGAAACACTGTGGTAACCAGCTCTTGTTTTAAAAGGATATACAAATTGAACAGTGTTAGAGGGAGAAGGAAGACTCACTGAGTTTTGAATAAGTGACCAGAAATTTTTGACAAGTCATTTGGTAAAGTTCTCATGTTTAATATTTCTATAGTACTTCTGAAACCGAGTAGTTCTATTTAAAATTTATTGTGCTCTTTGTTGCTATACCAAATTTTCTTCTTTTGAAATGACATGGAACTTATTAGCTTTAACAATTATGTGTTCATATGTTAAACATATATGTGTATACATATTTATAGATGAAATAGTTCAACTTCTACAAAGTCGAAACAAAAAGATAATGGCATTTCAATGTCATGCAAGTGAACCAGTTTCTGTTCAGTGTGAAGAGATAATAACTGAACAGAATAAATTTGTCAGAAATAAGACAAAAAATAAGTAAAATATTAAACCTTCCTGGCATCCTAAACTGCTAAGAGAAAATTAGATTCAATGTCACAAAAACCTCTATCTGCCGGGAAAATTAAATATTTGTGCTTACATCTATGGGGAAATGAGCATTGAATTTAAAATCAATGGTGAAAATGTATATATACACTTGCAAAAGGACCAGTATCTGCTCCTATATTTTTCACATAAGGTACATGGGAACCCTGGACCAGAGAGAAACTGTCTATTTAAACTGCCAGACTTAAATTATCGAGATAACATTTTCTGAAAGCAATATGAGAGTGTTTAACTATCCTCCCGGGGAAGAACTTGTTCCTGTTATCCAATCCAATGGGATAGAAAAGCAGGTGGGAGGCTCTGAGATCCAATTATGTAACATACGTTTATCTAAATTGCTACTTGATGTCTGGAACAACAAATACAAGCATTGGACAAATTATTCAGAAAATAAATGGATAAAGGTGGAATGCCCTGCTAAGACAGCCCACAATCATATTCAGAACTTGGCCCTTGGCCTTGGTACAGTTGACACCCTTCAACAGAACGTAGTTAATCATACATATTTTATTTTCATTTCATGCTCAAATATTGTGTAATAGTTCTAAGGCTGTTCTTTTTCTTTTTTCTTTTTTTTTCCCATATGTTTTGTTTTAAATCAAACAGTATCCTGGGGAAAAATTCCAGGATACTGTCCATCACTGAATGGAAATAGAATAATGTCTTGGAATATTTTCTTTATCTTTGGTCCTATCATCAAATTCTTGATTGTCCACTTGCACTTCCAAAAAATTTATGACATTTTAATGCATCATAGTTTTTTTAAATATTTTTATCATTGATCTTAATATAATTATATATATAAAATACTATTTCCTATAAAATCATAAAAATATTATGTGACTTAAGTTACATCTATCTGGTTACACTAAGATTCAGTTTTGATCTTGACTTTTCCCTTGCCCATCTGTTTCTTTGGTTTTGCAATGAGCTAACTTGCTCATCTGGTAGGGAAAATCTTATAAGTTGGTATCGTAAGTCATTCTTTTGCAGATATAAATTTACAGATCTTGTGTACATGAGTATGTTCTCCAAAAAGGGGAAGCTGCACACTCAAAGGGTGTTGTCGAAATCGTGGCCATGAGAAATTCTGCAGGAATAATCAGTTCAGGTAAAGTGAGGAAGGCAGACACCTCTGGTAGGCTTTGAGGACATATTAACCACTCGTCCTTTGTGTGTTGAAGTAGCAAGTGCAAAATGCAGTTTCTGTGATTGTTTTTTGCCATGGTTGTCCATCACTGGACCTGCACAAAGCTCTGTCCTGATCTGGGAGCAGGGGGAGGGAGGAAATTTGGTATCTGCACACAGGAAAGTTGAAAGGCTTTGGCACATATAAACACATAACCTGAAACCTGTGAACTACAAATAGCAGCAGGTTTGGATGTGTTGCAGAAATACTTTGTGGTCTTGAGCCACTTGGTGGCATAATTTATCGAAATGTGAATTAGAGCAGAGTTGCAGTACTAGCTCAGGTGCTCTGATCTGGATATATGAATATGTTAGGCAAATGGCTGCATTATTTTGTACCTGATGGATTGCTTAAACAGTGGAATTTGCAGCTCCATGATCAGCTCATTTTCATTTTTCATTACTTTCTCTGACACTTTTGGGTAATGTGAAACAGTTTCCATTTACTGAAGCAGATTCAATAAGACAAAGTGCCTGAATCATTCTTATTGATTTATTTAATGAAATTTCAAATTAATATTTCTATTCAAGTATTTAGAGTTGAGCTTGAATCTCAGTTGAAGTTCTTTTCAATTGAAGCAACCAAATGCACAATGCACATACTCTGACAAGACCATTTAGTGATAAATAAAGAACAGATTCATAACCTCCAGTTTGCCAAATATTAGGCTGCCTTGTATTTCTCATTAGTAGCTCCAGAATATTAGGAATATTTGCCTCAGAAATATAACTTGCTGAAATATCACAAATCCGTAATAGTATCTTTTCTGATACCATAAGGCAAAATATGTGTAATAATAAAAATATGTGCAGTAATATTTCCTGGTCTATGGAGTCAAAGTATGTACAAAACATCTCTCTCAATACTTTTCCAGTAAAGTTTCTTAATAGTAGCAATTTATTTTAATTTTCAGAAGTTTAATTCCCAACCATAGCATTCTGAACAAGTGCATTTTAGAATTACTAAGTGAATATCCTAAAACTAATTCTGAATCAGCCCTGATAGTACTTAGTTCAATAGAAGATAAAATCCCCTTAAAAATCCAGGTGCAATTAATCACTGCTCTGATAGAATAGTCAATGTTTTATGATCTTTAGATGTTTTACAGTAAGGTAAAATCATCTCTGCATTTTATGGAGATATATCATCCTCATTTACAAAGAATAAAATGCAGTACTTTTTCACCTGATTCACTAAATCAGCTGAGTGATCCTGAAATTTAAGTTAATTGATTTATAAATGATCTTATATTGAAAAATGGTTTCTGTGGAATTGCAAGACTTGGTGTAGTGTCAGCATATTTTTGTGAATAAAAGGACTTTCTCTAAATCAAGACAAACTAGTCTTTGCACAAACATATTGCAAGACTTTTTTTTGTTTGTTTCCTTTCTAATTGAAGCTGTGCAAAGTTTTTTATTTATCTTATAACCAAGATTAAAAGATTCATAGTAGCTTTTGTAAAATTCATCACTATAGGAAAGAACAAAGATTATTAATCATATTGTCTGAGTTGTTGTTATAGAGATGCATAGGACAATCCTCTTCACCTATATATCAGTTGATACTGACAAATACATGTCTAAATTTTAAATGGTTATGACATTTCATATTCCCCGTAATCCTTCAGTTGGTTTAGAAATCTACTTTTGTGCTATGCATGATTTCTTTTGTCCAAAGAAAAATATGACCAAACTTACTTGTTAATCAGAAGATCATAAAGAACTTTCTGTTTTAGGGTGCTAATACAAGGACATATGTATAATACAATATAATACAATATAATGTAATAATACAAGTAATAGAAATTATTTGCAACAAGGGACTATAATTTATTTAAGAAAATTTTCCAGTCTGCTCTGAAACAGAATTTAGTACATCTGTTGATTCCATGCTCGTGGAATTGTGTTGGTTCCAATCACTTAAATCACGTTGGAGATAGAAAGGTGTTGGGTTTATTTTCGCATTTATGAATCTGTTCATCCAGAATCCTTCTTCTGTTTACTCTTTGTTCAAATCCTAGCTGATGTTTAAAGCAACCAACCACTACACCCTGTGCAAAAGGAAATCATATTATTACACATCCTGGATCTTCTTGCTGTCATCAGGAGTGTTTCCAAATAGGAAACTGTAGGAAGGATATAATAATACATTATGGCTTGGTTTCTCACAGAGGCCACCCTTGCATCTCCCTTGCTACAAACATCTTGTCACCTACAAACTGCTCTAACATCTTTAAAAATTTCCTAGAGAGAAAGTATTCATATATAAAATATCTTCTAAAACTCTTCCCTAAGTCTGTGAAAGAATCTGGATAAGTTTCTCCAGCTTTCCAGATGAGTACTATAACAAGTAGTCTGAGGGAAAATGAATATTTTGCTTTCAGATTCTTTTAAAGTATGTCTGTACTTTCAACAAGGAATTATTCTTTCAAGGCCTATTTTTAGTAGAGGGTTCATTGCTATGAATCCTGAATTCAAGATGGTACCAAAGTGCCTATTTTTGGCTAGAATTTAAGACAAATTTCTGTTAACGGTGTTTCCTCCAGATAGAAATATCTCTCCAGATTCCAGACTGTTCCTGGAATGCTCTGGCCACCAATTTAAATGACATAGAAAATCAGACTGAGACTGTGTCTTCCCATTTATTGTTCAGTCTGTAGCTCACTGAATGAAATCTAAAGTTTTTTTTTTTTTTTTCATTAATTCAATGGCATTGCTACAACTTGCACAAAAAAGCTTTGACTTCTGGCCTATTTCTTGGTCTCTTCTAAGGTAAAAAATGTAATATTCTAAAAGGGCTGAGGCATTTGTTTCATTTTAAGAAAATTTACTAGAAACAGAAAAGTGCTGAAAATTTTTTTTTTTTTGTTCAACATGACCATATTGAGAATGCCCCACTTAGGCAGACCACTCATCCATCTAGCAGAATATTCTGTGTCCAGAAGAAATGCAGGGATTCTCTTGCCCTCACACCCTGCCAGCATTGACAAGTGTTATGTTAGGGATATTTGAGGGACTGTCCCACTAATCCTTTTTGTATATCTGTTGTCCAATAATCTAATTCATATGTTAACCTGCTGTGTGCATGTGCCTTTGTGTCTACAAATTCTACCACCTGCTGTGGTGAAGAAATATTTTCTTTTATCTCTGTTCATCTGATCCCCAGCTACTTTTATCAAGGACACACTAGATCTTGTATGCAAGCACCAGCTGTGCATAAAATGCCGTTTATCATCATGATTTTATAAATATTGGTCAACATTTCCTCTCCAAAGGAGCAGCAACAATATTAGTTTTGTACAGCAGCTGCCCCATGCCTTTGATCTCCTTCCCTAATGCCAGTAGACTCTTCCAGAAATGGAGCACCAGAGCCACATGCAGTGTTCATAGATAGGTTTGGTCTTTTTATGTGGTAACAGAATGAAAAATTTTGTGGTTTTCTCAATATCTACCATGTTGATGTACAACATGCCATTGGCTGCTTTGCCAAATGCTGAAAATTCAGCTGATGAATTCCAAGGACTCTAAAAAATGATTTAAAAAAATCTCTTCAAAGAGCTAGTCCAATTTTTAAAAATATATTCTGCTTACATGATATCTCATATATTTTTCTCATAAACAAATAATTGGCAATTTGGGGCTCCTGGTAAACAGAGTTATGGAAAAATATTTCAGTTGGTGTTCTTTCTTTATTAATTTTAAAGTAACCACAAAAAATGGTGACAGAGTTATAGTGCCGGTACAATTCGGAGTAATAGTTTGGATACTTTCCTGTGAATTAATTTGAACAACTAGAGTATAATGCAATAGCAATTTTGCCTTGCAGAACTACATTTTTTTGTTTATCTGTGAAAAAATAAATGAAGACTGGTCAAACATTCCAATCAGCTGAAAAAATATTGACTGGAAATGGTAAAAGAGAGACAGATTGCATTCTGAATGAAATAAAATATTGGATTACCAGGGAATTTTGTTTACCTTGCAAAGTAGGAAATAAGTGGATGAAAATTAATGTACTGAAAACTATCTTCCAAGTGAAAAAAATAATAGAAAGAGTGACTTGCACTCTGTTCCTTTTGAGGTCCTGTTTTGATTCTCATGCTCTCTCTTGGGGATTGTTTGAGTTCCTCCTGCAGAAGGTGATATTGAATTTTCAGCCTTTCCTTCTGTTACAGTCCTCTGCCCAAATTAAGGTTCAAACAAGAGCAAATACCAGCTCAGTCATAGTGACTTTATTTTGTAATATTAAGTGCACACAGAAGGGGAGAGTGGGAAGCAGAGAGAAAAGGAGTGAGATACTGTGAGAAAAAGATTAATCCAGTAGTGTCCAGTTGGTCTTCAGTGCCCTGGGCTTCTTTGGGGTGGCAGACAGCCTGACCATATTTGCTAAAGAGCTGCTCAGAGGCCTGAGAAGACATAGAAGACTTGTTTTATTTCGAGGCAGGAAAAGACATAATTCTTCACAATTCAGAATTTGGTAACAGAACATGTTCTCCTTTTCTTTTTTTCCCCATAATGAAAAACATGTAAAAGAATATATGTGCTTCCAGAAAGAACTTTCCATTCAGCTTCTTAAAACTGAATATGGTGTTTCAGTAATTGTCAAAAGTGTCAGTGCCGTCTACCATGAAATTCAGCACGTCAGATGTCGTCTAAGACTAGGGCACTGTGATAAGTGGCAGATCTTTGTGTATATTGATTGCATTAAAATGGATAATGTGGTACCTTTAAAATTTGTTCTGAATATTTCTCTAATATTTTGACTGTACTGACATAGTTTTTTTCTGTTTACTTCATGTTTCTTATATTTTTCACTTATGAATAAAATATGCAGAAGACTGTTAAACCCCGTAGACTGTTTAGCGGAATTAAAATTGGGTTACTCAAGATCAGGCTCTCTACTGATTGATTCAGCTTCTTTGATGTACCAGGCATGGTGCCAACTTCTGCCAGCAGAGAATTTTCTCCTCATTTAAGGTTCTATCAGCTCCTTGTATTGTGCCCTTTTCCATGTGCCTCTTCTAAATCCTCTTTCATTACGCGATCATGGAACATTATGTTACCTAGCATACATTAATACATTAATATCAAGGACTCATCCTCTTCTTTGACTGCAAATGTCTATAGACATGGTTTGTTTCTGTATGTACATAGTCCTTTGAGTGATAAAATAACCCTAGAATGAGCACACATATTTTAGATAGCAATATAGTTAGTATTTTCTTGCCTGAATCATCTTCAGTGATGCACTACTACTGCTCCAATTTCTAAATGTACTTGGCTTTATCTCTGTTTTTTATGTCTACTTTGCTCAACTTTTGATTTTTGACTTGATGGGGTTTTGAAACCAGTTATTAACCTTTTTTCATTGGTTATTTATTCTTTTCCTTCCAGATCATCTAGCGTATGAGGAGCAGAGAGAGTCAGAGGCTTGAATTCTCACAAAGATTCTCGTTCTTCGCATTAGAGTCAGTACAGGGCTCCTCTCTCCGCGACCTTTCTTCCTTTATTACAGTCTGTTCTGCTTCTCAGCAAGGTAGAAAGATGCTGTTGCAATGAGACATTAAATTGGCCTTGCTTTTATAGCCTGTCATCCATATATGCAAAGCTTTGTGAACTTATATTTCCAAGTTTTCTTGTCTCTAACAGTCTGCTTTGCTGCATCTGTGCTTGCTCAATACTCATGAATTAAGGCATGCTGCCCTGAAGGGATTTGGTCAAAGTTATGATGTTGCTTTATTATTCCCCCTGCATACAATTCTTTCTCAGTCTTACCATTATTTCATTGTAATACACCCCAAGGCCACTTTGGACTGCTTCGAAGAGCCTTGAAAGACAACAGTATAAACATTAGCAATTCATGTGAACAAAACATTCTAATAGCTATGCTGGAAATCTTGAAATATTTACTGGAAAACAGTGAAGATGAAACACATCCTTATAGATTCAGCACCAAAGAAAAATCAGTAGGCTGATACAGAGATCCTCTGAAAGAACCTAAAACGTATTGTTTGTTTTCTGTGGTGGTGGTACTATAGCAGCAATTAGAGAGCAGTGAAAAGAAAGCAGAAAGCAAGCCTGAAATGAAGCCTTTTAAACATTTTATTCCAAGTGAATCATAATTTAGAAGCCATAAGAATCATATAGGCAAGAAGGTACAAAAATGAAAAAAAAAATATTCATTTAATGGTCCTTATACAAACACATAATAATACAAAATATAAGTGGAAATATCAAGGTTTTACTTGCTTTTTATGTGAGAGTTTGTCACAATTGAAAGTAATATTATTTACAGATAGATATTATCCACATTTTTAAGTTAGTGCTGACTGTCCTGTACAAAGTCTGTATCTTTCTTTTTCCCCCAGCTTCCCTACATAAGCAGAATATGGAAAGACTTATTATGCTTTTGTATACCTAATGTTTTCTGCAGCACATACTGCAGGGTTGAAAAAAGGCACACACGCAAACAGAACCCAAAACCAAATCATCTTTGATAGGACTTGCAGTGTCAAGATTTGTTATCATGCTGTTAAATGAATAAATAGTATATAATCATGAATCAATACCTTATCAGAGCTATCCAAAAACTCTAGGATCAAACAGTATACACAGATGGCAGAGTATAAATCAGGTTACTGGATTTCCAATAGACTGTTTTGTAGTTCATTTCCACTGGAGATGCAGATACATTCTTGCTGTCTTACACAATTTTTTGGTTTTTTTTTAACTGGGGCAAAATAAAGCAACTATCAAGCTAAGTGTTGTGTAAGTTAGTTTCACATGCAGGGCTTCTTGACATTCTTCCTACAGTGCATAAAGATTTAACACAAATAATGACTGGTTTTACAGGACAAAAGGGAGGTCTCAGAAAAGTGAAGATGGGAAAAGATAAATTACTACCTTAAAAAAAAAAAAGTGAGGCCATAGGGAATTACAGGCCTGTAAAGCTGCATTTTGCTAATAAGAAAGGTTCCAAACCAATCTGAGAAACGTTCTGTTTGTAAACACCTGGAAGGGAATAAATTAAAATTAATAAGACACATGCCTGCTAGACATCATAGAACTGGCTCAGTGAATGACAAAAGCAGAAAATACAATAGTTCTAAATTAATAAGTATTGTTCAATTCTTCAAATATTCAGGAAGTTGTTATAAGCTCACTGGTCAATTGCCCCCAGGGGTAGAAAAATAAGCATGATCAAGCTGATTTGATCATCACATATCTGTTTAGGTTGATAGAAGAATAGTTGTTTCCACACAGAAAAATGGATTTTTCACTTGATTAGAAATTTTCAAGAATTGATAGACAGAAATATTTCAGAAATAATAGTAGTAGTCAGTCCTGCAGTATAATTTGAAAGTAAATATATGACTCATGCTTTCATGCCCTTATATCTCTGCCTTGAAAGCAAATATATTTTGCATTGTCAGGCCTCACAAATTTGCAATGAAGTCAAGGAGCTCTTCTTCCCACCTGTTTTTGAAGTGGTGGATCAGAAAAAGAAGTATTATTTCATTGCTAAGTACATGTTATAACAAATAATTACTTTTGAGAACAATGAAAGAAAACCCCTTTCATATGTGCTGTGTTTATATTCCAACATAACATTTTTAAGGGTAATCAATTTGTTCTGGAATTCCAACAACAGTAAACAGAATCCTGTTATTTTGATGAAAAAAATCAAAAAGCCGAGAGAGCTGAGAGTTGAATATATGAAGCTTGTAGTTCTGTTTGCTAGTTTCACTTGGGAGAACATTTGCAACAGTGATATCAGCTGCTGTGTTGTTCCTCTAACATTTCTGCCTGTCTAACCAAATATTTAATGTAGTGAATGACCCATCTCTCAAAGAGTCATTATGGGACAACCTCGAATGGGAAGACAAATCATTTGCAGAGCTTCCTGCCAATGAAGAGAACAGCAGATGTTAACTCATCATTCATCTGCTTTGCCTCAGCTGAAAAAAAAATGTCGCAAGATAGTTGGATTCAGTGATCTTAAAGGTATTTTTCAACTTGATTTATTCTATTTTTTTCCACCTTTAATTTATGATAAAGGAGGATAATGTAAAGGCACACAGAATACAGAATAATTGCAGAATGTGCAGTTTGGCCTAAAGCATTTTGCAGGGTTTCCTGGACATGAGACATATCCCTCTGAGCAACAGCACATCTTTCTTGAGGTTTCTCTCTCTATGGAAAACTCAGGTATCCATATTGCTGATCTCATCTTGTTTGCAAAATGCACAGCTAACATAAAAGGAGAAGCTTGTATGGCAGGGTTTAAAACAGTAATCAAGTCACATAACTGAAAATAAAAGGTTGCAAGTAAAACCAATATCACTAACACCTTGTTTGTTAGTTATATAACTAGACTTTGGTCACTCAATCTGTTTCCTAAGCACAAAAAAAAAAAAAAAAAAAAAAAACCAAAAAACACCAAAAAACCCCCAAGAAACACAAAAAAACCCCCCAAAAAACCCAAAATAAAAATCTAGGATATTTGGGCTAGAGCCATCAGAAATGCTGAATAAATGTGTTTTTCAAGGCAATGCTCACAACCTAAAGGAAGCCTGGAAGACCTGTCTGCCTAGATATGAATAGTCTGTAATGGTCTTGGATTTCTGTAGCTCTAGAGAAACTACTTGGGTTTCTTTCTTTCTTTCTTTCTTTCTTTCTTTCTTTCTTTCTTTCTTTCTTTCTTTCTTTCTTTCTTTCTTTCTTTCT
>JAOTQZ010001615.1:8256677-8275082 GCA_026546895.1 Pogonocichla stellata | reverse complement strand
CACTTCAATATAACAAAAAAAAAAAAAAAAATCATGGAATGTCATGGCTTTTAAAGTATTCTTAAAGTTGTAAATGGTCATAAAACTCTGAGAATGGGAAAAGTCCAAAACAACAGGCATGATGTTGCTCCTCAGTATTTCGCAGCATTTTGTTCTCTGACATTTTCTTGTGTGTTAACCAAGCTGCAGCAGGGAGATAATGTGCACATGTATGTGGTCCTAGAAAGAATTTGAAAAGCAGCTGCTAAGCATCTGCTGGCCTGTCCTTGCACCAAGGACTTAGCAGAGGAGATGAGGACTGCCGAGGTGATACCTGCACATAAAGCGCTTATATAATCTAATTTTTTTGGATTTTCTTTCTCTCTTTTTTTTTTTTTCCTTTTTTTTTTTTTTCCCTTTAGGTCTTACTGTGTCAGGCTTCTTAGCCTACAGGTCAGCCCTGACCCTAGCAGGGAGGTTTCTCTTCTGGAGCCCTTAAAACCTGGAGGCATGCTCAGATCACTGCCAGTGTTCAGATGCAATATCAGACTCTGAAGAAAGGGTAGGAATGTTGTGCTTCTTTCTTTAATGCAGTAACATAGGACTAAAGCCCTGCAATTCAGAGAAGAGCACTTTTCTCGTGGAGAAACTGCTACATTTTAGGAAGCTGCACAACTTGTGTGAGTTTCTTGCTCATTTAGCAGCTATCTGCCAAACCCCTGCATTCAGCAGCCAGAATTTGTCCTCGGTTGAAAGAGGTGATTGGGAGGGTTCTTCTCTTTCATAAACATCTTAATTTTTTTTTTATTAATTACTTTTCATCATAATGATAAGATTTTTTTCCTGCTACTTATAAATGAACAAGAAAATGTAGGTGGATTTTTCTACTAGAGTAAGAGGACTTTTCTAAATGTCTGCATAAAGTAGTTATAAAGTTGAAAGGTGCTTTTTTTGTCTTACCTTTTTTGAAAGAATAGCAGTTAAAATAGTTTTATGTCTAAGGAAGCATTAATTCTTCGAGTGTAATATAAAAATATAAATAAATAAATGTAAATAAAACAATATAAAAAATTATTATATGTTGGTTGACAATTATTATAAAGTTGGAAAGGGCTACAGTAACCTAAGTTATGGTATCTTGGTGAGACAGCAGAACTGTCACTCTTTAATCAGTAAGACTGTGGTGTTTTGTACCTTCTTGCCAGCAGCATTTCATAAATTTTGATGAACATGTTTTCATCATCTCTGACTGGTGATGGCTTCTGTCTTTTTCTATATGATAGGAACAGAAATAGAGTTTGACTACAGCAAAGATATGACCAGAATTTCTTGGATTTCAATATAAGCTTTCATTCCCATCAGAAGGAGTGAATGACAAAAGAATATAGAAGTAAAATAATATGTTTCCTCCATGTATCTTTAGGATCTTAAATCTCTTTAGCATATTTCATACAGCAAAAAATGTTCCCAACTGTAGTTTTATTTATTTTATTTTATTTCCCATGCCTAGTTTTAATGTAGTAATACTTTTGAAATGTATTTTTGCTGTATTTCAAAGAAAGTGTCAGTATTATCCAGAATAAAGCAAAGAAATCTGAAAACTGAGAAAGTAAAGAAATCTGAGAATCTTCAGAATTCTGCATGTAATCCTGCCTCTTCCAGTGACTCATAGGGTATTTGAGTGAACAACTGACTTCTTTATGTGCCAAACCAAGAAGTCAATGGGTTTATAGGAATAGATCAAACCCCCAGACTCAATTTTTTTTTTCCAAAATTTGAGGGAAAAAGTTTATTTAGTGCTGATAGAATTAATCATGACTCTATCGTCTGCCACTGACAATAGGTTTCTGGTTGCAAGAAAAGTGATTCTCAAAATTTCTGCCCTCACCTGAAAATAAAACTTTGATGAGAAATCCAGTCTCCCACTGCCTTTTAATCCCACTATAGAGAGACTTGCCATTACTTTTCAGATCACTTGTTTCCACTGTATTGTAACTGCATTGCTGAAACATCTTTAGAAAAACTGCCAAATTAAGAAAGACTCACAGAAGAACTGTATGAAATGTTGCAAAAGATAATACATTCAAGTCAAAAGATGGAAACCCATGCAAAACATAAAAGAAGCTAAAATGTACAGGGAAGAATGGCACGTTTGTAGGTCTTATGCAGCAATATATGAAATGTTTTTTAACATATATAATGTAATAGAATGTGGGAAATAAAATTATTTCATCTTTTTGATTTTTTAAATATGATATTGAACAATCACAATGACAGGATGTGAAATTTAGAAGGCATATATTTATAACCACTTGTTAGTCAAAAGCCAATATTTACCACAGCAATAAAAAGATTTTTTTTTAATATCCAGTAAAAATACTTTAAAACCATCTGATTTTTTTCTTTCTTGAAGAGTTCATGATTAGACCTTCAAGAAATCCCTCTTTGAAAGATTGTATTATATAGGTTTGGAAAAAAAAAAAGTAGAATCTGAGCATTTTAGCTGAGCATTCCCGGGAAGCTGGATATTAGCAGGAAGAGATTAATTAATGTTTCAGAGAAAAATGACAAGACTAATATTGACAGACTCCATTGAATCGTTCACAAATTGTCAACAATTTATGACATTTTTTTTTCGTGGTGGTTGGATTTTAGATCAGTTTGTGTGTTTATGTTTAATTTAATTGAACTAGAAATGCCATTCACTTTTGTGGGCTGTCCAACATATAAAAATTTACTAATTTTTTAAATAAAAATTTTACTAACTTTATTAATTTTTTGTGTCCATAAAGGTTTTCCAGTGAAAATTTCGTTGCACTTGGTTGAATCTCATGGTTATTTTTATGTCACTGTACTTGAATAAGTGAGAGAGTTAGAGTATCAAGCCAGTTCAGGTGAAAGTAAGACCAAAAACTCAAGACTGGTCTTCATGGCACTGTGGTGACATCACAAAAAAAGTTTCTGCTCATGAGGTCAGAAAACTTCATTTTCTTGGAGGGCTCCCCAATGTGACTGGCAAATCACAGATGAGGCACCTTTGTGCTTTGTTCTCTACTCACAATCATCCACTTGTGAATTCCTAGTTCTCCTCTTGCTGGTAATAGTACAAAGCTGTGCTGAAGGTCAACAGGCAGTGGCAAGAAAACTTTAGAATTGATTTTGGTAAATGTTACTGTTGCAAGATATGCCTTCTATTCCTCTCAAAAACTCTGATGTGGGACCAGTTACAGTGATAAAAATCTATCTCAAGTATATTGGATGATTATCTTGCATTCTCTATAGACTTTACTAAGAAGAGCTTATTCTTTGCCCTTGCTTCAAATTGCAGTTCTCAGTCAAGCAGAGATTTCTTTGTTGAATATTGTTCATGTGATGCTTCTCATAGTATGTTTACTTTTTTTTTGTGTCAGAATCCTGATTCTCTTTGAGCTTATGCTTTATAATTTTCATATGACCTTCAAAGAGGACACAGAGCTGAGGCAGTGTATGCAGCAATGCTGTTGAAAGTTTGCTGAATAAAGATAGTTGTCAAACAATTTTTCTTTGCAAAATCTGATAATAAAACTTAGACTTACAGTACATTAATCACCAGAAACATTTATATTCAGTATGTCTTCTCTGTGTATATTGTTATAAATATGTTAAAATGTAGCTGATGGCTAGAAAATGCTGAAAGTACTATTTTTTTTTTCTCTACCAAATAGAGTAGCTTTTTATAAAGTCTTATGAAAAGTAAAGGAGGTTTGGGTATCAGAAAAGAAGACATCTTTTACAATATATTTTATCTTATCTCAGATCATAGAAAACATGGATAGTTCCCAATTCCAGATAACTTGAGTCCCATATATATTACTAGAACTTTTGAAAAGTTATTTGTGATAAGGCATGGGATTCTTAATCTTAAAGAAGTAGGGTTTTGTTGCAAGATAGTAAAACGTGATATAAATTCATAATTTTTCTATATGTTGCAGGTTTTTTTCTTTAAAGTAGAAGTGCTTAGAGAAGATAATGTCTATTGTCTTGTTTATATACTTTAAATATAGGATATTTGGATATAGAAGTATCTAATGTAAATTTGGCATTATATTGCATGTCAGTCATCACAAGATCTTTTATGGTATGAATATATAGGTATGAATATATAAAGATCAAGTCTTAAAAAAGAAAACTCTTTTTATTATCCACATATGCTGTTGCTATGTACTAGCTGCTGTTAAAAAATAGTTTGCAGTTGAAGTATTTATTTTCTGTGTATAATGCAAGAATTTCAATAAGTGCGCAATTGAAATTTGGAATATATTATAAATATATTCTACATCTCTTTGGTTTTTTATTTTGGTCTAGTTGTAAAGAAATGCTTATCTCCTTTGAATAATATGTTAAAAGATATTGTTATTGGCATAGAAAAATGGCTTTTAGTTTAGAAATTGATATCATATATTCTAAATTAAACTTTCTTCCAAAGTATTCCTTCTTAAGCAAAAAGAATTGCAGAGAAAATAGACAACAAACCATGACAAAAGATATTTGTGTGTATCCTGAACTTTTCTTCTTGACCAAATGACTGATAATGAAGAATTTGAAACAGAGAAAGCCTGAATCACAATTTCAGAATTACTTGAAATGTATTGAAATACCCATCAGTAAGAATAGCAAACTTAGTTAAAACTGAGAAACTTTGAATGACTGCAATTGGTTGTACATATTCCACATCAGTTTGCTTCTACTTGGACTTCACTGCATATTCTTGAAGAAATGATTGAAAAAAAGAAATCAGCCTTTCCAATTCACAGGTATGGTCTGGAGTGTGTGGTTCAAAAGTGTTTCTATTCGACTCAGTAGCCACTGGATCCTGCTGTTTGCTTTCATTACCTATTTGGCTTTTTTGTTTGTTTGTTTTCCAGTGAGACAAAACAGAATTTTAAAGGAAAAAAGATACTTCATGCAGTCCTTTTTTTTCACCTTAGTTGAATGTTCTTTTTTTCTGCTCTTTTCTTTTGATTACCTTTAATAGTAAAATTTTAAATAATCATTCATTAGAATGATATCCATATTAAAAATATTCATCAAACCATGCAAACCACAAAAGAGTCCAAATATTTTCAATACCTATTGTCAGTTATGGTAAATATTTAGATATTAGAGAAAAAAGTTATTATGATAGTTTTTTTTCTTTACACTAATCATGTAAGCTTCCAGTTTGTGAAACAAAAGATATGCGTCATTGTTTCACTGTTTATAAAATTATTCTATGGATGATTTGTATAGAATTGAACACAACTTTTATATGGCCCAAACTAATATAAACATATCTTGAAGCAAAGAGTATTTTCATAGCACATTACATAATAGACTAGGTGTGAAATTAGTTTTATGGTGAATGGAGACCCTGAAGGTTGTTAGCCTTTTATTATGTATGGCTTCTTTTCTATAGCTACATTAATTTTTTTTCATAGATAATAAACTATGCTTCAATGAGTTAATTAATCTTATAGTGTACAGACAGATTCCCAACTATGTCTTCAGCTATTTTCACACTGTTATACTCATAACCAGATATAAATTTGCATCATCTATCTTGTTAAAAAATATTAATATGTCAAGAAAAAGATGAAAATATGTTTTTGGTGAAGTTTGACATTTGTGTCAGTTTTATGGTTAGAGTTTCTCAATATTTGTCTGGTGCATCATTTTAGTTCTACTGAAAAGATCAGGGATCAGGAAGAACTTTTAAGCCTTGTTCTTGTTACAGAGTTTTTCTAATGCTGTTATGGGACCTCACCAGTGATGTTACAAAGCTTTTGAATGTATCTCCCCAAGACTGCCAACCCCAAGAGAAATGCTTTTGCTCTCCATGCCGTTCTGTAAGGCTGAATTTCAGTCGTAGACACTCATTATAAGCTTCCCATATACAGTTTTGAGTGTTTAATCTGCAAGCTTGTGTATTCCAGAGAAGATGATTTAATCTGATATTCTGATTATATTGCAAAAAAATCTTGGAAAAGTTCAAAGCCAGCAGAATAATCCTCTCACAGAACAAATCTGATCAATGACATTTCTTGTCTTTCTAGAAAGTGTCTATTTCCTAGAACAGAATAATTCCCTGTATACGATCTAGGTTTTTTTGTTGTAGCACTACAGATCCCTAATAAATCTAATAATTCAGTAACTGGAAATTTACCTGTTACGTAGGACACAAAAGGGTTGTTTTTTATTTCTCCACCTGATTCACATCCTGGTATTAAATGATAGCTTATCCTGACTTCTGTCACTTCTTTGTGCACTTCTCCCTGTTCTGATGTTACTCCAGAAGAGCTGCTGCCTGCAAACTCTGCAAAGGAATAGATTCAGGTGGGTGGGTGTGTGTGTGCTTGTGCTGTGTGACCACAGAGAGCAGGACAGCCAGAGAAAAGTGGGCTGGAAAGGTAGTGATGCTACAGCTGTCTGGAAAGATGGAATCTGGGGTTGCCAAACTTGTCCTTTCTGCCTCAGTACTTTGAAGCATCTCACCACTCCATGATTGAACTTGAAGTGGTTTGATACTGTTGTGATTGGAACACTTAAAACCTCAAATTCAACAGTAGACAATCATTTCTCATTGATTTCTGGTACGTGTTTTAGCTCCTTGACCTAGATTTATATCAAATTTCCAAGAGATGTCAATGCAAGTTGCTTCTGAAGAGAATGCACTCAGCATTTTAGAATGTTTCAGTATGGATTGGTAGAAAAGCATTAACTTTTCCTTAGCAGTTGCAAAATAGGTCACAGATAATAACTATAAACCATCACCATTTCTATTTAGGCCATGTACTTTTATTAAGGTGCTGGATGAGTGGTTTCATGGCATGTCTAATCTTTAATTGAAATATTTATTGTTAATTTGGGAGCATCTCTTGCTATAAGTTCTTTCATATTTCACATTCTTTCTGCAATTTCCCTATACTGACATAAATCTGATTACAGGAAGGTCCTGCAGAAAGTCCTCTGGGGAAGACTGAAACAGTCAAAAGCAGCACAATTCTCTACCTAGAGAAAAATTGGAAAAGGCAAGACTGTCCAGAAAGCAAGAGTAGTTTAAACTTGTACCCAGTCAGTGCATACCTTTTGACAGTCTTTGCCTCAAGGGCTACTGTTGAGGCTCCATTGACAATTAAATCTGACGCTGACCAGTGGAACTCCTAAGAAAGAAGAGACAGATTTGTCTTTTCTGTCTAGAGAGTGATTTGGAGCTGAGTTGCACTTGCACTTCTCAGTACAAATTACATGAAGTGCACCCCATGGTTGTAAATGTCTGTTGGAAACTGATGGTTATAACTTATGGCTTAAACATCTTTATGAAGACCTGCCTATTATAGCAAAAACTGTACAAAAGCTGCAGAGAAAACCACCAAAATCCTGAATGAGCCCTTGGACTACTTGTTGATGAGGATAAGAACTCCTTCACACAGGGATCAAATAAAATATGCCAAGGTTTGTTTGGCACCAACACCTAACCTCATTTGGTTTTAATCATGGGTGTTTTTGGTATATTTCAAATCTTTCTGGGTTTTATCTGGTTTTTTTAACTGAGGCTTAGATTCCTTTGACCTTTTGTGTTTAAACTGGTTTATCACAATGTCTCCATCCAAATAATACCTAAATCTGAATATTATGTGAATTATCTGTTCCTGTTATAAAGGAGCTTTCATGATGACTAAAGCAATCCACTAAACTCTAAGACTGTAAGGGTGATATTTCATATGAGCCTTTCATATGTATTTTACAAGAGATGTTTTACCATTCTACAGAAGGTGGGGCAAGAGGTGGAACAAAACAAAAGAAAAACTTAACTTTTAAAGTTTTTTTGACAGGAAATTTTAATTACTTTTCTCCCTGTAGGAGTGTCTGTAAGCTGCATAGAAACATAAAAAAACAAACAACAACAAAAAACAAAGACAAAACAAAACAAAACAAAAAAAACCCAAAAACAAACAAACAAAACCAAAAACAAACAAAAAACAAACAAACAAAAACAAACAAACAAAAAAAAAAACACAAAAAAAACCCCAAAAAGAACAAACAACAAAACTGCCACTAAATCCCAGGACTATGTATCTATTTCTAAAACAATACAAGTAAATACGAGTTACAATACTTGTAAATACAAGTTAACTTCATAAAAAAAAATAAAAAAAAAATCTGTTTTAACTGGTGCACTTGGAGTAACCATTTAATATACTATGTAAGGAGACATGTTAACATTGTTAAAAAACTCTGATGACATGGGGAGAAGATGTAGGGGGAGTTATTTTCATCCACAATATACTTGTGGGAACTGAAGTTGCCTTTTGAAGGTTTAAAATCTCTAGTCAAAAACTTAAAAGGAAAAAAGAGAAAATAAACATTACATTACAAGCTTTAATCAGAGAAGAAATAAAGCAAAAGGTCTGCAGGGACGTGACAGGTATTTATGAAATTTCTTTCAGGAGAAAAATTGTTTGTACAGATAAGAGTAATTAATTTGCTAAGTAGCCCAGGAGACTTGGCAAGTGTATAACAAAACACCTTGTAACATTGATCCCTCTGAGCAGCTGCACAACTGGGGTGGAATTGGCAGGTTGTGCTCCAGAGATGGGGCAAGCTGGGAAGAGAAATCAGTGTGATCACTTTAAAGGAAGTGGAGAACAATTCTGTGTTTTCTGGTGGTTCAGGATGGAACTGCCAGTGATCCAGTCCAGCCTAACTAAATCAGCATAGAAGAGAACAACCTTGCAGGAGACGTGCAACCTTTTCTAACTATAATTCTGAAGATAAGGACATGCCATGATTTCTCTGGTGCAGCTTCCTATTAACATCTATTTTCTGCAGTTTTACTTTATCAGGGCATAACATTGTTCTCCCTGTTTTCATCTCCACAAGAGTATTTGGAGACTCATGCAGTGTGGTCTGTTTAAGCAGCTGAAGAAGCTAAATAAAAATAAAAATAAAGACTTAATGAGTTCACTTAAAGGAAGGGATAATAAATTTTACTTTAAATAACTGGAAGGCAGCTAAACCAAACAAGTGATTACAGAATTTAAAGTGTCATGGCACAAAAACAAAGAAGTAAAAATCAGGGGAAAGAGCATTCATAGTTAACAGGGGAAAACTAAACTAGAAATATTTCCTAGTTTCTAAAAATTTTTTCTTAATTTTTTCTAAAATTTTAGAAACTTTCTAATTTTCTAAAGAAATTCAGTATAAATAAATCTTCTTATATGCTTCATAGTTTCTGATTTTGTTTTCATCCCAAGTAGGTCTCTAAATTCTCTTACCATTAGTATATTGCACAAACAGTAATCCAGCCCCATTAGTATATTGCATAAACAGTATTCCAGACCCAGCTACACTAAATTGTATAACTTGTGATGCATCAATATAAAATAAATTATGGCTATGATGGGTTGATAAAGCTGAAGGAAATTACATTTCTACATTTACCACAAAGTTCTTCACTCTCTGCTTATTTTTAAATTATTTTTTTTTCAAACTGATCTCGAATAGGCAGCTGTGTGCAGAATTGTGTATGCTGAGACTGTTTGCCATATCTTTGTGATCAGTGGCACATTTTCTACTTCAGTGTAAGCTCTATCAGCCTGTCAGAGGAAAAACTCTTTCTCCATGCAAAGATGAAGAACACATCAGTAAACACCTTACTTCAGAGAGACTGGAACTACAAAAAGTGACAATAGTCCATGCAGACAGTAGCAATAAAAAAAAAGGGTAATGAGTGTATTCATAATCAGTTTTATTTTAGCAATTTGTGGTATGAATATTACATATATTGGATTAGTCTTTGATTTTAGATAGAAACTTCCCAAAGCAACCACAGGAGGCATTTGATGAGATTCTGGTTCTGTTCCTGAGTTTGCCACTGGCTACCTCATGATTTTAAAATGTAAGATGTGGATTTATGAATTTCCACCATAAAGACAAAAACATATTTTATACATTTACAGAAAATACATTATTCTCTGAAGTACTTTTTGAGTTAGATACCCACATACTGTGTTCATTTCTTTGAACTCAGCCATTGCAGTGAGTTTAAAACTAGATTATAAATCATTAACTTTCACATCAAGCATCTGATGCTTAGGATTTCTGAGCATTGGAAAGATTCTTACTTGCCTAAGGATGTCATCATTTAAGACAGCTCTTAGAAGGCAGAGAGCCATACCATGGGGAAGAGATTGATAAAAAACTTAACTCACAGGTCCAGGCATCACTGCAGAATTCAGCTTTTAATCATTGACTGAAAAAGTTATAGATATTTCCAGCTATTGACCTAAGTGACAGAAATTTTCAGTGCATGATTCATTGCACTTACTTTTTAGAATGTTCTTTTTAGGGCAAATATGGTCCTTTGGCCTGAAGAAGGCCAGAGATAGGGGATGGAAAAGAGCACCAGAAGTTCTAATTATGCTTTTGATAATTAGACTGATTACTTAATTTTCCCTAGGAGAACATTCATTGCATTTAAGTGTGAATATGTGTTATTCAATTAAAATGTACTACACTTCATAGGGAAAGAGCATTTAATAAATGAAAAATTTAATAATATTTGTGTTTCTGTGTGTTATGAATCAGCAAGTCCTCAGGAAGAATGCTATCTCTAACAGAATTGGTAGAGCTAATGAGAAATGAAATAGCTGTAATTAATACATGGTAATTAATTTTGTCCAATTCCTTTTCATACTGAGATCACAAATTTGAGTGAAAATTTTGGATACATTTTTTTCTTTGCACAGTAAATAGAAAAACACATCCCACAAATAAATCTGTAGGATTCCCTGAAAATCAGCCTAAAAGAATGTGAAGCTGAGAGAAAACCCTGGCAATTTAATGCAAACTGCAGGCACTGTGTACTGAGCTGTGGAGTTCTACAGCTCAGCCTTTTCAGATATTCCCTGTGATCATCCCATAAATTAAGGTGTGATTGATCTGAACAATGTGCGGCTACACAACCTACTAGTAAGTGAATATTATGCTTGTGCCCTCTCTACTTCACAAGCTAGAAAGCCTAGTTCAGTAATTTAAGCAAAATACCACTCCCAGCATTGCTGTTGCTGGTTTAACCCAGAAGTTACTTATCACTTTTGTTAGACTCCATGCATGCTGCTACTGTGAAGAAACACAGGTTTGCTTTCTGGGCTTTTTTCTTCCTTTGGTGTCATTTGGGTGCAAAAAGGTTATTCAGATCAAAACTCTGTTTGTTCTTTGAGCATGGAGCTGCTGGAATCTAAACTAGTGACTTCTAATAATGTGTAAGAACACATACTGAGAGATAGTTGAAGCCAGTCATGGGAGACTAAGGTTTTCAATAAAAATGCAGCACAGAATCCTCAATAGCACATCAGGAATAAGGGAGAGCAAAGAGAACTACTTTCTATAGTAGAGGAAATAATAATGATTAAGGTGACTGCTCTGCTGATAAATAATAAATCAACAAGAGAGTTCAGTGATAATAATGCTACTAAAGAGCAGAAAAGAGACTCTTTCTGTAAAGTAAGGATTTTACACAACGTGAACAATTTAGCACAGCTCTGAAGATTTTGCTCTAGTTGATCAAAGAGAATTTAATGATCAAAGGTGCTTTTTAGAGATGTGAAGGAAGAGTGAGAAAATGACCTTTATTGAGTGAGCATAAACTCAATATGTAATTCATGACCCCTAACAGCATAAAATCCTATATCATGGACAAAAAAATATCAGTCTGTATCTACCTTAGCACATACTAATGGGGAAAAAAAAGCTCCTTTTTCTTTTCTAACAAAAAAGGGAATGGGACAGCCTTGGGAAAGATATATAAAAAATTATCTTTAAAGTGGCTAACAGAACTTGCAGGAAAGAAGAAAAGAGAAAGTTTGAGTTTTGTTTTATTTTGTTTTCTTCTTCCACATATGAGGATCCCTCAGAATTCGAAAGAGGGGGAGTCTGTATAGGATGACCTGGTAGGAGCTCAGCCTTCCATTATCATGGGTTAATAAGAACAAATAGTGCTGTTAGAATTGTAGAGAAATCACCAAATAAATAAGAATTACCTTCTCACTCATGAAGGTTCAGAGCTTGGCTGAGGATTCGTGGTGCAGCACTCTGTAAAGAAGTGCACTCTTCAACACCTGTCAAACAAGGAAGCTCAAAATGACTGAAATGTTCTCAAAAAATATGTTCTAGGATTTCATTTACATTTATTCTAAAAGCAATCAAAATCGAACAAGTAAAATAAATCTCAGAAACCCTACTGACAAAATATACCCACAAAGAAGTCATGGACTAGCAAAGATTTATTTTGAAGGAAGTGAGAATGTGTCCATTGTGTTTACATAAGCTAGTGCTGATAGCCAGATACAAGTTACATTTATTTGTGTCATACAGATATAATTCTGAACAGACTAGGCTAGATTTAAACCTGCTGTACATATTAAAAGCAGCTGTGCTCACCCATAAATTGGTGCTCCACTGCATTGCTGAGTTCCCCAGTCCCTGTCTGGTCTTTGTTCCTTTCACAGTAGGGTTATTCATACCCTGCTGTGGTCAGAGGGGTCCAAACCTGCTGGTTTTTGTTCCTGTACACTCTCTACTTCTGGAAAGAACTCCTCACACTGGGCTCTTGGCAGGTGGCAGGTGTTTGACTATGCAAAGAGAGAGACACACTTACTCCTCCTGCAGGTCTTCTTCTGCTCCAATAATAGAACTAAATGAAAAAACAAACAGAAAATCACCCCCTTCCTCCTTTTGAAGCCACTTACTTAGCATTCATCACATGCTTGGTACTATTCCATCATTGCTTCCTCAACCTCATTTATTAATGAGGTTTTGATGACATAGCTCCAAGTTCGAGCTAATATGAATAAGAAAAGTTATTTTCTCAGCATACATACAGGCAGAACTTCTAGCTATTCCCATCCTTGTATAGATTTAGCTGACTGACACTTATAGACCTAGTCTGTGAAACATCATCTTAGTGTAAGAAATGTTTCTTCATTAATTTTCCACAGATAAGTTTTGAGGAGAGATGATCCTCTTTAAAAAAAAAATCAAAGTAAGAACCTATGAATTTTGAGTGGCTGCTGCCAAAAGAGTATATAAAATATAATATTTTACTTTCAAGGATATTGCAATAATTAGTTGAATACAAAGTTTAAGACCATAGGCTGTCTCAAGAGAAAGATTTTAGGGATTTCAATGTTTTAATGATTTAATATCCTACCAGCTAAAAGGTCAACATCACAAATTATCTAACAAAGAACAATGCTCATTCTGATCTATGGAAGCCCATTAGGTGCCAAAAATCTAATTGCAAAGGGGGTTTTGAATCATGCAAAGAAAAGCATTCTTATTCTTATTAGCAGTGTGTGCAAACACACAGCATCCTTCTCCTGGACAAGTATGTGAGGGAATAGAACAGGTGGAAGACTTGAGTCATTAGCAATGCCTGAATGAGAATCTAACACCTCAGATCTCACCTGCTTTCATGTAGATGAAAAGTTTATATATTAAAAAACCTGAAATGAAAATTCAATATTTTCCTTTACGAAAAGGGCTCTGTCTTTATTTTGTTATCTGCAGTATAAAAGCCTTTACTAGTCCATAAAAAAGCAACCATTTGCTAATGAAATAGTCAGTAGCTATTCTATGTTAAAAATAATGTTACTCCAAAGCAGTTATTCTGAAATGTCTTAAAATCATCTCTATATTAGAAAAGAATGGGAAAATAAAAATGAAGTGCAATAACTTGCAGTTAAAGTAAAATTGCCTGATGTTATAAACAGAGTCAATTTTCTTGTTTGCTCTTCAGTTTATTTTCTCTTTTCATATGTTGAATAAAATAAGTGAGTAAATAATCCTGGAAGAAGGAACCAGAATTTTCCAACTCCATGTTAGGGCTCTAATCGCCCTCCTGCAGGGTCAGGCCCATTGTTCTCTTCTCTTTCTCTTTCCAGACCAATCATTTTCACATTCTTTGTTCCATTTTGGCACAACTTCAGTAAGAGGGTGGAGAATGCTTCTGTACTTCTGTGGAGACCTTCTTTCCTTCTCTGTAAAATTCCATGAGCCTGGTGAGTGGAGCTCATGGCTCAATGCTGAGAGGAAAGAGAGAGAGAGAGGCATTAGATATTCCTGGACTTTTAACCATTGAAATATATTGCTGTCTAACCACCCAGATCCTGTACAAACCCCTCTGCACTGTGGGATTCATTGCAAAACAAACCAGCTGGAGTTCCATTTCGTGAGGAGACTTTTCCAGTTTGTTGTGTCCAGAGTGCTCTGGATGTAGCCTACTGTACCAGTGAAGAGAATCTCTTTTCCAGGTCTCAGTCTGGACAATGGGCCTTTTATGTGTTCTTCAGGCCATTTTAATTCAACAGTGAGATTTTAAAACACTGGATAGCATCACGTGCTGGAATAAGTTAGTAGGTTGTCAAGGCTTACCAAGGAACCCTGTGGAGCAAGATTTTTGTTCCAGTTTTGCTGTTTACGTTGCAGATTTTAGGAGGATGTAAAAGACCCAACTTCACTATCATGGTTTTGAGGACAGGGTTAATTCTCCTCTCCATCTCACCAGAACCAGGGGCAAGGGGGAAGTGGGCTGAGCAAGAAGCCCACAGTCTGGGGTGCTTCAGTGGGAACGCTAAACTGGAGAATACCCTTCCTAATCTACAACTACTGAATTTGAAACTCCTGCAAAAATGAACTGGAATGCTCTTGAAGAAATGTGGCAAGTGCACACGAAAATGCTGTAGTTTGAAAACTGAAGGGAAAAAATAATGCCTGAAAATTGATCAGTCAGAAGGATCTCGAATGGAAGCTGAGAGAGAAAAGATCTGCTAAGAAATCTAATAAGAAAGAAACTTGTGATTTTGTGCTCTTTCCCATTTCCTTGGTTTTTGTTGTTTCCCATTGTTTCATCTTAAAGGTGAAAATTATGTAAGTTTGTAGTAGATCTGAGCTTGCTTATGTTTATACTGAAATTTATCTCATTGTATCAACTCCTTGCCTTCTCAATGTAAATGTGTTTACAAAACCACCTATCAAGCTGAATATTTGTATATATCCAAAACTTCTGAAGATTTACAGTCTGATATTCATTATTTTTGTTCTAGAGGAATAAAATATGAAGCATTTACAAGAATATGATTATAAATTGAAAGTGATGGCTTCAATTAAACTTAAGGATGAGAGAGAAGGCTGAAGGAATTAAACAAATTTGAACATATTACTGAAATACCTATTTGAATATATTACTGAAATGTCTATTCAAATCATCACTTTGTTCTCAGAGATACTTTCATACTCTACTTGGTAATAAAAGACTTGGAACAGCAACAGTAATATAGAAGCTATATAGAAAAAAATGTAAAAAGCACCAAAAAGTCATTGGCCAATATGGTAGCTCAGAAGAGAAAGTCCTCCTGCTTAAAACTAAAAATATGCAGCTGTGACAGTGTTGGGAAGAACACATTTCCATTCCTCTCAAGGCTCAATATTAGCATGCAAAGAAACTGAGTATGCCTTTCAAAGCATAAGGATTTATGAAGGAGATGGAAATGAATCCAGATCAGCTGGTCAGAGCAGAGTGTTAATAATGACAAGGTCACAGGTTCAATCCCTCTATGGGCCATTCATTGAAGGGTTGGACTTGATGATCCTTGTGGGTCCCTTCCCACTCAGAGTATTCTGCGATTACGTGACTCACAAAGGCTCAAATCCTGCAAATGCTTCAGCTCTATAAAATTACAGGGGAAGTGAAATTACTCAATGAAGTATTAGAGGAGTGAGTCCACAAAGTGAGTAGGCAAAGGACAGATGGAAATCCAAGGGCTGTGGAAGTTTACCTCTCCCTGCCACAAAATGTCAATAATTTTATTTTATTTGTGAGAAAGCAAGACAGAAACCAACCATTGGGTTAAGCATCAGCAGACAGTGGTTATTGACCAGTTAATTAATCTATAGCTCTGAGCTGAGCATCACTTCTGTGGTGACACTACTAATTTTAATAGCATAGGTTAGGTTGGTGGTTTATTTGTAAGATTTCTTTTATAAAATTGTCGTTTTTCTCTTTAGTCCTAGGTGAGAGATTTCAGATGAGACAAAATCTACTATTTTGGTCAGATATAAGTGTTCTTACTGGTGTGTTTTCCCCCCCATTTTTCTTCCTTTAAGGAAGAGTAAGATTTTAAGTAATTAATTGGAAATTGAGGCATTGATTTTCAAAAATGTAGATGCCCAAAGCATGTACTTTTTATCTGAAGATACTGGTTCACTTACTTCTGAAATCCCTTCCTATAGGAACCTGCATCATAGTCATAGGAGGAATTTATCAGGTTATCACAAATTCATAAGTTAGCCTTTGTAGATTCACACCATCAATCAAAAATGTTTAATTCCTACTCCTATAATCTTCTAAAATCTCATTGTGTGTGGATACTTTGTGCATAAAAGGGGGTACAAGTACTCAAAATATCATATTTTCATGACCTCAAAGCATATAGCTGAGATTATTCCTATACAATGTAGGTGGAAAACACCTGAGGTTGCATGTTAGCTCTGGCATAATATTTTCTGGCACATTTTCACAGAGATTGAGACTTTAGTTCTTGCTGGTGTGCTATGCTGTCTCCATGTGCATATGCTGTATGTCTGATGTGCTGATGCTATAGATTGAGGGGGAAGAGACAAGGTGTCTCTGCCAACCTTTTTATTGTTCAATCTAGCAAAACCCTTTCAGCAGTGTTACCACATTCTGATGGATCTTCCAAAGCTTTCTCAGCTGAGGCAAATGCAATTTTCGTAAACAATAAAATAAACTCAAACTTTATGAAAAAATTCCCACAGAACTGACCTTTAAATGTTCTAAACACCAGTAGTTCCATGGCATTACAATTTATTTAACCTTTGAGAGAGTGTTCATTTAAGTCACTCCAGCTTTATTGCTTTTTAACTGTAAGAAAATGAATTATGCCACAAAAAGTGGTTTCATTCTTATTGGATAACAAATTTCTTTGCATTTTATATTTTTAGTCATTCATTTGCAAGACAAGTCACTTGGTATGCTGATATGCTTGTCTCAAAGTTTCTTTGATTTTTATTTAAAATAATGTTTTCAAAACTTCATTAACAGTATTTGCTATGTGTTTTTCCTCCTTCGTGGCATTGCTCTCTAAGATTTATAATCTAATGATGTAGTGCTTAATGAGACCAGCTGACTCTGCTATTGGGGCTCATTTTATCTCTTAACATAAGATTAACCATAAATTTCAATCGTAACAAGGTTGCATGTCAGAATATTAAAACAGTAAATACTAATAGTCAAAAGAATAGAGGACCTTTGAGTCAATCTACTGCACCCTTTTTCTTTTTGAAAATGATCTCTTCTAATCTCCATTTCAAGAGCAGTGTTCAAAATGCCTTATTTCATGCACAGAATTTAACTCTTCTTTTGCTGTGGCTGAGACAGATTCTTCTTGAAAAGCTAAATGATGTTCATTTTCTCGACAGAGAGCTTTTGGCCTGAAAAAAAATAAAACAATAAAGAGAGAAAGAGAGGACAATGGTGTTCTTTTGCTTTGAATGTGTCATCCTACTCTTCTGAACAGTAACAATTGGACCTTGGTTTTGAGCATATCACCCCTCTGGATACTTAGACAAAATACAGTGCTATTCCACTTATTGTTCAGGCTCTAAAATGGAGGGGAAAAAAGTGACCATTCTCGTGAATGCAAGAACCAATTCAGGATGCTGTTATAGATGTTGTGTCTGTGCACAAGAGTCCTCCATCTGCTTTGGAGTCCTCCACAAGAGCGATTTAAAGCATTGTTGGGAGCTTCTATCTGCTGATCTACACCTTCAGCAAGATTTTGAAATTGAGACATGCTGTCACCTTTCGTAGTAAGGGTCACTGAGAACCCGAACTTTGGGTCAGAAGCATTTAATAGTAAAAGTTGGGTCTATTATTAAAGATAAGAAATCTCAGGGTAAATACTGAAGTGCTCTTCTGTCATTCATATGAATGGTTTGCTGTGAACAGAGATACTTGACTACCTGATCCTGCCCCTCTGCTGTTTCTCAGTCTGTGAAAATGGCCTAATGTTTGACCAGATCCACTGAGATCACCAGAGACTTTGAAGCCAGTTAAGTCAGCTTCAACATTTCTGTAAATCCATCTTTTCGTGAGCAGAAAAATGTATGTGTCCAAAACTATCTTTGTCTTTTTTGTGTAGCCACATAATTTCTTTTCAAATATAGAAGTCTCTATGAACATCTTGTCACTTTAACTTCTGTCAAATATTATACACGTTCCATAAGTGTATTGCCTAAATTGAAAGCTTTTAACGAAAATATTAATTCATATTTAATGAACAGGGTTTATGGCACACTTTTAGATTTTGGCTTCGCTCAATATATCTG